>JARQOD010003677.1:0-62335 GCA_033576555.1 Oophaga sylvatica | reverse complement strand
ACCCCAGAGAGGTTTCACCACTAGTTACTCATTATTACTGATGAAGACTGTTGAGTTTGATCATTTCAGTAGATGTTTATTGTCCATAGTCACAGTTTTCATCTATAGTAGTTTGTGTCCAAAATACTCTGATTTAACCTCTTCCTGCAGCCAGTTTTGTGTTCCTAATCAGGCCCCATTTTTAACCCCTTCCCGACCTTTGACACAGCGCATGCGTCATGAAAGTCGGTGCCAATCCGACCTATGACGCATACCCTGTGTCATGAAAGGATCGCGTTCCTGCGGGCCGGGAGACCGGGGTCACTCAAAGGTCACCCGACCCGCAGTTACAGGACCCTTTGTGCTTCACCACAGGGGGGTTGGCTTAACCCCCCCGTGGCCACGATCGCTCTGATTGGCTGTTTCACTTTTAACAGCGAATCAGAGCAATGTGTAATATTTCACCAATTTAAATGGTGAAATATTACAATCCAGCCATGGCCGATGCTGCAATAGCATCTGCCATGGCTGGACACCGAGCCCTGACCTCCCCACACGTAGTCACGGCGGCGATCGGCCGCCGCCACCGAAAGATGGCAGCGGCCAGTCACCGCCGCCACTAACAGCTCCCCTCGTCCTGGCCTCCGCTGCCCCCACCTTCCTATAACCCCCCCTCACATTCCGACACCCATACTCACCACTCCCGATCCACCGATGTCCCTGGATCGGTCCGGGCGTCCGCCCGGGCCTCTTCATGGGCGCCGCCATCTTGGAAAATGGCGGGCGCATGCGCAGTGCGCCCGCCGGCCGACGCATGTGCAGTGCGCCCCCTAGTGTTCAAAAATTTATTTTGATCACTGTGATAAAGTGTCACAGTGATCAAAATAAAAAAAAGTAAATGAACCCCCCCTTTATCATAGGTAGGGACAAATAAAAAAATAAAGAATTTTTTTTTTTTTTCCTAGCGGATTTTGCTGCGGATCCGCGGCGGATTTTGCTGCGGGTCCGCGGCGGATTTTGCTGCGGATCCGCGGCTGATTTTGCTGCGGATCCGCGGCTGATTTTGCTCCGGATCCCCGGCTGATTTTGCTGCGGATCCGCGGCTGATTTTTGCTGCTGATCCGCGGCTGATTTTGCTGCTGATCCGCGGCGGATATTGCTGCTGATCCGCGGCAGATATTGCTGCTGATCCGCGGCGATTTGCTGCGGATCCGCGGCTGATTTTGCTGCGGATCCGCGGCTGATTTTGCTGCGGATCCGCGGCGGATTTTGCTGCGGATCCGCGGCGGATATTGCTGCTGATCCGCGGCGGATATTGCTGCTGATCCGCGGCGGATATTGCTGCTGATCCGCGGCGGATTTTGCTGCTATCCGCGGCGGATTTTGCTGCTGATCCGCGGCGGATTTTGCTGCGGATCCGCGGCAGATATTGCTGCTGATCCGCGGCGGATTTTGCTGCTGATCCGCGGCGGATTTTGCTGCTGATCCGCGGCGGATTTTGCTGCTGATCCGCGGCTGATTTTGCTGCTGATCCGCGGCTGATTTTGCTGCGGATCCGCGGCGGATATTGCTGCTGATCCGCGGCGGATATTGCTGCTGATCCACGGCGGATATTGCTGCGGATCCGCGGCGGATTTTGCTGCTGATCCGCGGCTGATTTTGCGGCTGATTTTGCTGCGGATCCGCAGCGGATTTTGCTGCTGATCCGCGGCGGATTTTGCTGGGGATCCTCGGCGGATTTTGCTGGGGATCCTCGCGATGTACCGTCATTCAGTGAAGGAGCCTCGGACACGGGCTGCAGCGTCGGGGCTCCGTCACCGCTAGCACAGATGAATCATCTGCTGATTCATCTGCGCTAGCGGGTATAGCATAACGCGATCGCGTTATGCTATACCGTTACCAGCCGGTCAACACTACGTGTTGAACGGGCTGGTAAAACGCAATATGAACCCAGCCTTAGGGTTAGCATTAGGGTTAAGGTTAGAATTAAGGTTAGGGCTGGAATTTGGGTTAGGGTTGGAATTAGGGTTAGGGTTGTGGTTAGGTTTATGGTTAGAGTTGGGATTAGGGTTAGGGGTGTGTTGGGGTTAGGGTTATGGTTAGGGTTTGTATTAGGGTTAGGTGTGTGTAGGGGTTAGGGTTAGGGGTGTGTTGGGGTTAGGGTTGGAGTTAGAATTGAGGGATTTCCACTATTTAGGCACATCAGGGGGTCTCCATACGCGACATGGCGCCACCATTGATTCCTGCAAATTTTGCGTTCAAAAAGTCAAGCAGTGCTCCCTTTATTCCAAGCCCCGACGTATGCCCAAACAGTGGTTTATCCCCACATATGGGGTATCAGCGTACTCGGGAAAAATTGCACAACAACTTTGGGGGTTCTAATTTCTCCTGTTAACATTGGGAAAAAAAATTAGGGACTAAAAAATTATTTTTGTGGAACAAAAATGATTTTATATTTTCACGGCTCTGCGTTATAAACTTCTGTGAAGGACTTGGAGATTCAAAGTGCTTATCACACATCTATAGGAGTTCCTTAGGGGATCTAGTTTCCAAAATGGGGTCACTTGTGGGGAGTTTCTACTGTTTAGGCACATCAGGGACTCTGCAAACCTAACATGACGCCCGAAGACCATTCCATCAAGTGGGCATTTCAAAACGTCACTACTTCCCATCCGAGCCCCGACGTGTGCCCATACAGTAGTTTTCTCCCACATATGGGATATCAGCATACTCAGGAAAAATTGGACAACAACTTTTGGTGTCTAATTTCTCATGTTACCCTTGGGAAAATAAAAAAATTGGGGACTAAAAGATCCTGATTGTGGAAAAAATATGATTTTTTTATCTTCATGCCCGGGCGTTATAAACTTCTGTGTAGCCCTTGGGGGTTCAAAGTGCTCACCACACATCTAGATAACTTCTTTGCGGGGTCTAGTTTCCAAAATGGGGTCACTTGGGGGGGTTTCTACTGTTTAGGCACATCATGGGCTCTGCAAACGTAACAAGATGCCCGCAGACCATTCCATCAAGTCGGCATTTCAAAGCGTCACTACATCCCTTCCGAGCCCTGACGCGTGCCCAAACAGTGGTTCCCCCCCACATATGGGGTACTAGCGTACTCAGGAAAAACTGGACAACAACATTTGGGGTCCAATTTCTCCTGTAACCATTGTGAAAATAAAAAATAGTGGGCTAAAAAATCATTTTTTGAGAAAAAAAAATGATTTTTTATTTTCACGGCTCTGCGTTATAAACTTCTGTGAAGCACCTGGGGGTTCAAAGTGCTCACTATGCATCTAGATAAGTTCCTTAGGGCGTCTAGTTTCCAAAATGGGGTCACTTGTGGGGGAGCTCCAATGTTTAGGCACAGAGGGACTCTCCAAATGCGACATGGCAACCGCTAAATATTCCAGCATATTTTCCATTCAAAAAGTCAAATGGCGCTCCTTCCCTTCTGAGCCCTGCCGTGCGCCCATACAGTGGTTAATGACCACATATGAGGTATCTGTGTACTCAAGAGAAATTGCCCAACAAATTTTAGGATCCAATTTATCCTGTTGCCCATGTGAAAATGAAAAAAACTGAGGCTAAAAGAAATTTTTTGTGAAAAAAAAGTACTTTCTTTTTTTTAAGGATCAATTTGTGAAGCACCTGGGGGTTCAAAGTGCTCACTATGCATCTAGATAAGTTCCTTAGGGGGTCTAGTTTCCAAAATGGGGTCACTTGTGGGGGAGCTCCAATGTTTAGGCACACAGGGACTCTCCAAATGCGACATGGCAACCGCTAAATATTCCAGCATATTTTCCATTCAAAAAGTCAAATGGCGCTCCTTCCCTTCTGAGCCCTGCCGTGCGCCCATACAGTGGTTTATGACCACATATGAGGTATCTGTGTACTCAGGAGAAATTGCCCAACAAATTTTAGGATCCAATTTATAATGTTGCCTGTTATGTTTCGGTAGCTGAGGAGAGCAGGCAAAAAGGCAATACACCAGAGCAGTTGGAATCTATGAGATTGCAGTACCCTGACTAACCACCACAACTAGAGGCAGCCGTGGAGCGTTCCTACGTTGGTCCTAGACGCCTCGGCACAGCCTGAGAAACTAACTACACCTAAAGACAGAAATAGGAAAGCTATCTGCCCGGAGCAGAACCCCAAAGATAATAGAAAGCCCCCAAACATGTAATGGCGGTTAGACAAGAGGAAATACTGACACAGAAAGAAAATAGTATGAGCAAACGCTGGGGCCCAAACTATCTAAATAGAAAAGGATAGGAAGGGTACTTACTGCAATCTCAGAAAACCCTGAAAAGCACCAAATCTACTAATTTCAAAATAACCTGAGATCACACGACCTCTACCACCTAAATTAGTTCTCTGGTGTAACAAAATCAAAACAGCAGCCACTGAAAAAACTGGAAAAAGCAAAAGAACAAAAACTCAGTGGCTGAACTAAACTGAGAGGGCAGAAGCCCCCAGAGGGGACCCTGAAGGCCCCCAAAGAAGTGCAGTACAAAATGCAAAAATATAGCAAAAACACAAAAGAAGACAAAGTCTTATCTGTTAGCAGGAGATGCAGACACGACACAGCAGGCTACAAGGGAAACTGGAATGAAAGATTCAGACCAGAACAATTGATCACCGGCAACCCTGATGGGAAAATGACTCCCTTATATAAGACCAGTCAGTAACACCTGATTCCCAGTCCTCACAATCTTCACTAGCACCGCTTGCAACCACCAGAGGGAGCCTCTGCTCAGAACTCATCTCAAACCCATTCACAACAGTACCCCCCCCTTGAGGAGGGGTCACCGAACCCTCATTTGAGCAACCAGGTCGGTCAGGATGAGTTCTATGATACGCACGGATAAGTCTCCTAGCATGGATGTCCGAAGCAAACACCCAAGAATTGTCTTCCTGACCATAACCTCTCCATTTAACCAAATACTGGAGTTTCCGTCTAGAAAAACGAGAATCCAATATTTTCTCAACCACATACTCCAGATTGCCCTCAACCAAAACAGGGTCAGGAGGCACAGCAGCAGGAACCACTGGCTCAACAAACCTCTTCAACAAGGACTTGTGGAACACGTTATGGATCTTAAATGTCCCTGGAAGAAGCAAACGAAAAGAAACAGGATTAATAATCTCCATGATCTTATAAGGTCCAATGAACCTAGGCTTAAATTTAGGAGATGCTACTCTCATAGGAATATTCTTTGAGGACAACCAGACCAAGTCCCCCACTTTAAACCGAGGACCATCAGTCCTATGCCGGTTAGCAAACCGCTGGGCCTTCTCCTGAGAGAGGGACAACCTCTCCACTACCTGGTCCCAAATCTGTTGCATACGCTCCACAACAGAGTCAACACCTGGACAGACAGAAGCCTCCGTCTGTCCTGAAGAAAATCGAGGGTGAAACCCAGAATTACAGAAAAACGGAGACATCAAAGTGGCAGAGCTAGCCCTATTATTAAGAGCAAACTCAGCCAAAGGCAAAAAAGAGACCCAGTCATCCTGATCAGCAGACACAAAGCATCTTAGATAAGTCTCCAATGTCTGGTTTGTTCTCTCAGTTTGACCATTGGTCTGAGGATGAAATGCCGAGGAGAAAGACAATTGAACACCCAGTTTAGAACAAAAAGTCCTCCAAAATCTGGAAACAAACTGGACTCCTCTGTCAGACACAATGTTCTCAGGAATGCCGTGTAAACGAACCACGTGCTGAAGGAACAACGGCACCAATTCAGAGAGGAAGGCAACTTAGGTAATGGCACAAGATGTATCATTTTGGAAAACCTATCACAAATTACCCAGATGGTGGTCATTCTCTGAGAAACAGGAAGATCGGAAATGAAATCCATAGAGATATGGGTCCATGGTCTCTTGGGCACAGGCAATGGCATCAACAAACCACTAGAGCGAGAGCAAGGCTTGGAGCGAGAGCAAGTCCCGCAGGACTGCACAAATTCCCTGACATCACGAGACAAGGTAGGCCACCAAAAGGACCGACTAACCAAGTCTCTGGTACCAAAAATTCCGGGATGCCCAGCCAATGCGGAACAATGAATCTCAGACATCACACTCTTTTTCCCTTGGTTACAGTCTCATAATCCTGTTTTGGATTGGAAATCTGTGTCTGTAACCAGTTGGGGCTGCCAATGTGTTAATACCAACACTCCTGTTCTTTCTGCCTCCCCCCAGGCTCAGGATGTTCCTGACTTTTTGTTTGATTTTTCTGATGTGTTTAGCGAAAGTAAATCTGCATCCTTGCCTCCCCATAGGAACTATGACTGCGCTATTGAATTAGTGCCGGGTAGTAAATTCCCTAAAGGTCGCCTTTTTAACTTGTCTGTACCTGAACATGACGCTATGCGGTCTTATATCAAGGAATCATTGGAGAAGGGTCATATCAGACCATCCTCTTCACCCTTAGGTGCCGGTTTTTTCTTTGTGGCCAGTGATACTGTTATGTTTCGGTAGCTGAGGAGAGCAGGCAAAAAGGCAATACACCAGAGCAGTTGGAATCTATGAGATTGCAGTACCCTGACTAACCACCACAACTAGAGGCAGCCGTGGAGCGTTCCTACGTTGGTCCTAGACGCCTCGGCACAGCCTGAGAACTAACTACACCTAAAGACAGAAACAGGAAAGCTATCTGCCCCGGAGCAGAACCCCAAAGATAATAGAAAGCCCCCAAACATGTAATGGCGGTTAGACAAGAGGAAATACTGACACAGAAAGAAAATAGTATGAGCAAACGCTGGGGCCCAAACTATCTAAATAGAAAAGGATAGGAAGGGTACTTACTGCAATCTCAGAAAACCCTGAAAAGCACCAACTCTACTAATTTCAAAATAACCTGAGATCACACGACCTCTACCACCTAAATTAGTTCTCTGGTGTAACAAAATCAAAACAGCAGCCACTGAAAAAACTGGAAAAAGCAAAAGAACAAAAACTCAGTGGCTGAACTAAACTGAGAGGGCAGAAGCCCCCAGAGGGGACCCTGAAGGCCCCCAAAGAAGTGCAGTACAAAATGCAAAAATATAGCAAAAACACAAAAGAAGAAAAAGTCTTATCTGTTAGCAGGAGATGCAGACACGACACAGCAGGCTACAAGGGAAACTGGAAAGAAGGATTCAGACCAGAACAATTGATCACCGGCAACCCTGATGGGAAAATGACTCCCTTATATAAGACCAGTCAGTAACACCTGATTCCCAGTCCTCACAATCTTCACTAGCACCGCTTGCAACCACCAGAGGCAGCCTCTGCTCAGAACTCATCTCAAACCCATTCACAACAGTTGCCCATGTGAAAATGAAAAAAACTGAGGCTAAAAGAATTTTTTTGTGAAAAAAAGTACTTTCTTTTTTTTAAGGATCAATTTGTGAAGCACCTGGGGGTTCAAAGTGCTCACTATGCATCTAGATAAGTTCCTTAGGGGGTCTAGTTTCCAAAATGGGGTCACTTGTGGGGGAGCTCCAATGTTTAGGCACACAGGGACTCTCCAAATGCGACATGGCAACCGCTAAATATTCCAGCATATTTTCCATTCAAAAAGTCAAATGGCTCTCCTTCCCTTCTGAGCTCTGCCGTGCGCCCATACAGTGGTTTATGACCACATATGAGGTATCTGTGTACTCAGGAGAAATTGCCCAACAAATTTTAGGATCCAATTTATACTGTTGCCCAAGTGAAAATGAAAAAACTGAGGCTAAAAGAAAATTTTTGTGAAAAAAAGTACTTTCTTTTTTTTACAGATCAATTTGTGAAGCACCTGGGGGTTCAAAGTGATCACTAAGCATCTAGATAAGTTCATTATGGTGTCTAGTTTCCAAAATGGGGTCACTTGTGGGGGAGCTCCAATGTTTAGGCACACAGGGACTCTCCAAATGCAACATGGCAACCGCTAAATATTCCAGCATATTTTCCATTCAAAAAGTCAAATGGCGCTCCTTCCCTTCTGAGCCCTGCCGTGCGCTCAAACAGTGGTTTATGACCACATATGAGGTATCTGTGTACTCAGGAGAAATTGCTCAACAAATTTTACGATCCATTTTATCCTGTTGCCCATGTAAAAATGAAAAAAATTGATGCTAAAAGAAAATTTTTGTTGGAAAAATTAAAATGTCCATTTTTTCCTTCCACGTTGCTTTAGTTCCTGTGAAGCACCTGAAGGGTTAATAATCTTCTTGAATGTAGTTTTGAGTAGCTTGAGGGGTGCAGTTTTTATAAAGGTGTCACTTTTGGGTATTTTCTGCCATATAGACCCCTCAAAGTGACTTCAAATGTGAGGTGGTCCCTAAAAAAAATGGTTTTGTAAATTTTGCTGTAAAAATGAGAAATCGCTGGTCAACTTTTAACCCTTATAACTTCCTAACAAAAAAAAATGTTGTTCCCAAAATTGTGCTGATGTAAACTAGACATGTGGAAAATGTTATTTATTAACTATTTTGTGCCACATAACTCTCTGGTTTAACAGAATAAAAATTTAAAATTTAAAAATCACGAAATTTTCAAAATTTTTGCCAAATTTCCATTTTTTTCACAAATAAACGCAAAAATTATCGACCTAAATTTACCACTATCATGAAGCCCAATATGTCACGAAAAAACAATCTCAGAATCGCTAGGATCCGTTGAAGCGTTCCTGAGTTATTACCTCATAAAGGGATACTGGTCAGAATTGCAAAAAATGGCAAGGTCTTTAAGGTCAAAATAGGCTGGGTCTTGAAGGGGTTAAAATCTGACGTGTGTCACTTTATGTGGTGATAACTTTGGAATTATTCACAAAGGATAAAAGAAAACAAATGAATCTTACAAATTGTTTTCCAACTTCGCACCATACCCTATATACGGTGTACACTACCGTCTGTGCACATGGCAGTGTTCAGAAGGGAAGGAGCGCCATTTAGTTATTTGAATGCAGATGTAGCTGGAATAGTTTGCATACACAATGTATTGGGACACCTGACAGCTCAAAAGATATCCAACATGAACATGCTTGACACTATCTTCTCTGCTTTCCATATCGCAAGGATTGCGTTGCTCATCGCCCTTTAACACCCTTACATAGATCTGAACTTACACAGGGACCCCCTAGGCTTGGACCATGGTGTTACCTGCTATTCTGTGGTATTAGATGGCAGAAGAATAGTCAGGTACCTGGGTCAGAACCAGAAGGACAGAATACAGAATCAAAAGACAAAAGAGTAGTCAGTAAATGGGCCACGGTCACAATAGGAAACAAATACACAAGCCGCGAGCTGATCACAGAGGACTGAACCAAAGGAGAGCAACGCTGTATCTGGCAGATTCCGGCCATATGCTTTGAGCTTTAGTAGAGTGTGGTTCTTTCCAATTTGCTGAAGTAGAGATCAGATTACTCCAGGTGGACAGCAGGAATGATCCCAGATGAGATTGGACGCACCGTATGCAGAAGCCCTAATATAACTAAATGACAGAAAACCAGAATAGTCAAAATTGCCACAAAGTGATTCCATTTCATAAATTAAATTCACTGAGGGTTATATTCTATAGAAGTGAATATTTTGACTCCACTGTCACTTTCTGGAAATTAACCTGCAGTTGATGTTGTAGAGTGAAAATTACACATTTGACATTTTATTACCCAATACATAGTGCCCAGATTGTGCTCCAGGAGACACACACAGTAAATTAATTGAGTTCTCACTATAATATTGCTAAATACAGGGATCCTAAATGTTGTTTGAGCTCACTGCAAGACTCAGAAGTGAAAAAACAACACAACCCGAATCTAAGGATCTTAAAAAAGGTACATATACAGTTGATTAAAATAAAATTACCTTTATTCAAATGTTACAAACAGTAGCACTATAACAAATGGATTGGTTTATAGAAACTGTTGCTTTTCAACAGCCTTTGAGCCACTAGTAGTGTGGGAACCTCTGTTTTTCCATTGACAGATGATGGACCTGAGTAGGGACTTGTTTTTTGTGAGATGAGAATTGGTATTATTTTCACCTACATAACATTGATTGGTTTCTTTTTATTCGATATTTGGGAGGCAGAATGAATAAACAGTTGAACACCACACACTACTGCCTCATCCAACAAGGTTTTCTATTAGACTGTAAACTGTCATTGTCTTGGTAAATAATTAAAGTTTTTACATAGCTTGCCATTTTTATGGACAGTTTAAGTAGAAATGTTCTAAATTATAAAACTCAAGGATATTTTATTGAAAAATAATAATTTTTTTATCTTAGCAGATTACTGTACCAAGAGATCAGAGGGACAGCTGACATCTTCAATTTAAATCTGATGATTTGAGATCCTACAATATACAACTGAGTGAATGCCATTACTCCAGATAATCATCATCCATTCACAGCAAGATCTGTCATCTGATCCTATGAATCAGGTCCATCTCTGATTCATTACTGACAACTAAGAAATCAAACTCACAAAGAGGCATAAAAACAAATGCTCTAAGCAAGAACATTCATGTCAATGTGAAAATTTACATAATACATTTTGTACACACCAGAGAGTCACACAGGTGAAACTTTTCATGTTCAGAATGTGGGAAGGGTTTTAACCAGAAATGGCTTCTTGTTAGACACCAGAGAACTCACACAGGGGAGAAGCCTTTTTCTGTTCAGAATGTGGGAAACTTTTATAGATAAACACATTTGTTACACACAGAGAACTACACAGGAGAGAAACCTTTTTCCTGTTCAGAATGTGGGAAATGTTTTATAGATAAATCACATTTTGTTACACACCAGAGAACTCACACAGGTGAGAAGCCTTTTTCCTGTTCAGAATGTGGGAAATGTTTTACAGAAATCAGATTTGGTTATTCACCATAGAACTCACACAGGGAGAAACCTTTTTCCTGTTCAGAATGTGGGAAATGTTTTAACCAGAAAGTCTTCTTGTTAGACATCAGCGCAGTCACACAGGAGAAGCCTTTTTCCTGTTCAGAATGTGGGAAATGTTTTAACAATAAATCAGATTTGGTTATTCACCATAGAACTCAACAGAGGGGAGAAGCCTTTTTCCTGTTCAGAATGTGGGAATGTTTATGATAATATATTTGTTATCACCAAGAACTCACAAGGGAGAACCTTTTTTGTTCGAATGTGGGAAATGTTTAACCAGAAATCAGTTTTGTTAAGCACATAACTCACACAGGGGAGAAGCCTTTTTTTTGTTCAGAATGTGGGAAATATTTTGCACATAAATCATATTTGTTACCCACCTAAGAACTCACACAGGGGAGAAGCCTTTTTTTTGTTCAGCATGTGGGAAATATTTTGCACAGAAATCACATTTTGTTCTCCACCAGAGAACTCACACAGGGGAGAAGCCTTTTTCCTGTTCAGAATGTGGGAAATGTTTTAACCAGAAATTCAATTTTGTTACTCACCAGAGAACTCACACAGGGGAGAAGCCTTTTTCCTGTTCAGAATGTGGGAAATGTTTTAACTGGAAATCACTTCTTGTTAGACATCAGCGCAGTCACACAGAGGAGAAGCCTTTTTCATTTCTTAATGTGGGAAACATTTTACTTGGAAATCAACTGTTAATAAACATCAGATACGTCACATAGGGAAGAAGCCTTTTTTATGTTCAGAATGTCGGAATCGTTTTAACCTAAATTGGATCTTCTTAAAGGGGTTGTCTCTTGTCATTTCTCATGTTTGCTGACAAAAGGATATATTTAGTTTGAAGTCTGGGATCTGCCAATATGTGGCTAGTTTTCTGACTGTTTCGGATAACATGATACATGATTTTAGGGTTTTCTTCGTCTAGTCTCGCTTGAATATAGGTCAATATTAAATAGTCTCCTGATGAGTCTCCTTTGGCGAGGACGATGAAATCCGTAGAAATGAGAGGCTTGGAGAGCGAGTGTGTATACGTCACCTCACCCTATATACTGAACTGTGGGGTACATGTTTTTCCTATTAGTCACCTTCTGACTAACCTTCAGTGGGTGAATTGTGGGTATAGTTTTACATTTGGAATTAATAAAGTTTAGTTTTATCCTTTTGTCAGTGAATTTTATAATCAAGGGATCATTTTATATATAATTATATTTTTTTCTCAGTGAACTCATTCCTCATGTTTGGCCTCATTACAATAAAAACACTCATAGTCCGCTGGCGTGCCGGCTCCACTTCAGTGGTGTTGAGACTCACTGTCCCGGGGCTTATGTGAGGTTGTGACATCACACGAGCCCTGCGCCCAATCAGCGGCAGCTTCACTGCTCCCGCCTTCAGATGTATTGACCATGAACAGGAAGCCAGGGCTGCGGCTGACTCTCTGACTGCCTCATGATGTCAATTTGTCCGAACGTGGGGACCGCTGAAACGGTGCCAGAATGGGAGGTTTGTATAAGTGTTTTTATTTTAATCCCTGGAGCTTTTTTCGGTTTTGCGTTTTCGTTTTTTGCTCCCCTTCTTCCCAGAGTCATAACTTTTTTATATTATATTTGTGGGACGAGTTGTACTTTTGAACGATACCATTGGTTTTACCATGTTGTGTACTAGAAAAAGGGGGAAAAAATTCCAAGTGCGGTGAAACTGCAAAAAAAAGTGCAATCCCACAGTTGTTTTTTGTTTGACTTTTTTACTAAGTTCACAAAATGCTAAAACTGACCTGTTATTATGATTGATTCTCCAGGTCATTACGAGTTCATAGACACCAAACATGTCTAGATTGTCTTATCTAAGTGGTGAAAAAAAATTCCAAACTTTGTTAAAAAAAAAAAAAAACAGGCGTCATTTTCCGATACCGGTAGCGTCTCCATTTTTCGTGATCTCGGGTTGGGTGAGGACTTATTTTTTATGTGCCCACTGACGTTTTTAATTATACCATTTTGGTGCTGATACAATCTTTTGATCACCCGTTATTGCATTTTATTGCAATGTTGCAGCTACCAAAAACAACGTAATTTTGGCGTTTCGCCTTTTTTTCTCACTATGCCATTTAGCAATCAGGTTAATCCTTTTTTTATTGATAGATTGGGCGATTCTGAATGCGGCGATACCAAATATGTGTATGTTTGATTTTATTTTTATTGCTTTGTTTTGAATGGGGTGAAGGAGGGTGATTTAAACTTTTAGTTTTTTTATATTTTTAAAAACATTTCTTTTTTTTACTTTTATCATGCTTCAATACCCTCCATGGGAGACTAGTATCTGCCACAACCCGATCGTCTCTGGTGCAGAGAGGCGATGCTCAGATCGCCTATGTGTAGCTGAATTACTGACTTGCTATGAGTGCCGACCACTGGGTGGCGCTCACAGCAAGCCAGCACTGACAAACATAGACATCTCCAGGAGACCACTGGTCATCATGCCAACACATCGGTGATCCACAGTCACGTGACGGGGGTCACGGGTGTGCGTATTTCCGGCGAGATAGATTGTTAAATGCCTCGGTCAGCGTTTGACAGCGGCATTTAATCATAGAATGGTAGAGTTGTATGGGACCTCCTGGGCCATCTGGTCCAACCCCCTGCTCAAAGCAGGATTCACTAAATCATCCCAGATAGATGTCTGTCCGGCCTCTGTTTGAAGACTTCCATTGAAGGAGAACTCACCACCTCTCGTGGCAGCCTGTTCCACTCCTTGATCACTCTGTCAAAAAGTTTTTTCTAATATCTAATCTGTGTCTCCTCCCATTCAGTTTCATCCCATTGCTTCTAGTCTTTCCTTGTGCAAATGAGAATAAAGATGATCCTTCTACAATGTGACAGCCCTTGAGATATTTGTAGACAGCTATTAAGTCTCCTCTCAGTCTTCTTTTTTGCAAGCTAAACATTCCCAAATCCTGTAACCGTTCCTCATAGGACATGGTTTGCAGACCGGTCACCATTCTGGTGTCTCTTCTCTGAACTTGCTCCAGTTTGTTGATGTCTTTTTTAAAATGTGGTGCCCAAAACTGGACACAGTATTCCAGATGAGGTCTGACCAAAGAGGAGTAGAGGGCAATAATGACCTCACGTGATCTAGACTGTATGCTTCTGTTGATACATCCTAGAATTGTATTTGCCTTTTTTGCTGCTGCATCACACTGTTACACAAAAAACACCTTATAAATAAATTCATTCAAAAAGGGTCCAGAGTTTTTTTACTTAATTAAAATTATTTTATTTTAACATAATTAAAAGATTATATACAGAGTAACAACACCAAGCAGAAAAGGGACCAGAGATAAGTGATTCTCTAACAATTGTGAGTTGATTGCACAGGAGGTATAAATTATCTAAAAAAAAATATAATAAATAATTTATTTTTAATAAATTACTTGATCTAAATGCAAATTGCCTCTTCAAACAAAGAGGACTTGTACTCTATAGCGCCACCTATTGGAAGCAGCGATCCTACAAGTCACAATCAACCCTTTAACGAGTCTTGTAATATGACTTAGGATAAAAGCCAAATCAGAATCTCCATTTGCAGACGCGGTGTTTCGGACTGTTGGTCCTCGTCAGTGCAAAGTAGGAGAGATCTGATTTGGCTAGATGAGAGGCTCTGCACTGGGGCCTGGGGGTAAGGTTTCTCCTTGTGGAGAGTGAGATACCAGCTCTGGCGTGTCGAGGTAAGGAGGCTTATTCGCCGTGCAATGCTCCTCTGGGAAATTTTAATATGCAAATTGCCTCTTCAAACAAAGAGGACTTGTACTCTATAGCGCCACCTATTGGAAGTAGCAATCCTACAAGTCACAATCAACCCTTTAACGAGTCTTGTAATATGACTTAAGGTACTGCCACACTAAACAATCCCGCTAGCGATAACGATAATGACGCATACTAATGCGATCGCTAGCGGGATTGTTTCTATATCGCTGATAGCGGCTTAACTTAGCGATGTCGTTAAGGACGCTATCGCGGTTAGCGATCTTAACGACTTTAGCGGTACAAAAGTACCGCTAAATCGCTAAGAAAAGGTGCCACACTCAGCGATATATACTTACCAGCGGGGCGCCGACGATAAAATAGGGTCCGGAACGATGTCAGCGACGAGCGAGATCACAGCAGGATCTCAGCAGGGGCCACGTCGCTGGTAGATGCACACAACAACATCGCTAACGGGATCGCTAAATAGTGACGTTTTTTTGCGATCCCGTTAGCGATGTTGTTTAGTGTGGCAGTACCTTTAGGATAAAAGCCAAATCAGAATCTCCATTTGCAGACACGGTGTTTCGGACTGTTGGTCCTCGTCAGTGCAAAGTAGGAGAGATCTGATTTGGCTAGATGAGAGCCTCTGGACTGGGGTCTGGGGGGTAATATGCATTGATCTAAATGCATATTATTCTAATCCAAATGATGAAAGTGCTATTGTGCAATAAATACCATGAATAATATAAGCATGAAGATAATTAGGTGTAATTTAATTTAAAATACAAAATAAATAATTTATTTTACCAATAAATAAAGAAAAAATGCTATTGTGCAATCCTAATACCAGCAAGGATAGGGAAACAGAGATACAGTATTTCAGTTCTAATCCAAATGTGCGAGAAACGCAATCAGTAGTAAAAATAACATATCCTGTGACACACCTGTGTCCAAAAAAGATCTCAATCAAGGTGCTAATGTGCCTGCTAGTAAAAGACAAAAACTAGGTAAGCTAGTTGCCAAAATTGCAACAGGCCAAATATCCCTTAGTAATGGCTGTTATCACTATATCATTAACTAGCTGACATATAAAGTGCTGCTGTGCAAACGAATTAAATAGCAACCTCAATATGGAGAGATATTGAACACTAAAAGTAAATAAATGCCAGTATTACACTCACAAAGGGGAGAGATCTCTTTCCCAGTCCCAGCCTGCCGCCTCAACGCGCATTTCGCCGTTCTTCGTCAGTGTTCAAGAAAGCACTTCATTCTTGTCCAGGTACTTACATACATGTTGTTTAATAATTTGTTCAAAGATCTTTCCTGATGTCAGACTCACCGGTCCATCTTCTTCCTCATTTTGAAGATAGGAACAACATTTGCTCTTCTCCAGTCTTCTGAGACTTCTCCTGTTCTCCAAGAATTTTCAAAGATTATGGAGAGTAGTTAAAAAAATTCTTCTGCTATCTCCTTCAGTACTCTGGGGTGTAATTCATCTGGACCCGGAGACTTGAACTCATTTATGTTAGCTAAGTGTTTCCTCACTATTTTTCTTTTATAGATATCCTGGATTCTACTAATCCCTTAATAGGACAGTGAAGATTTAACTGTTTAATAGCCGCAGGTGGATCGCGATTCCATCCATGGCTATTGCGGGCACATGTCAGCTGTTCAAAACAGCTGACATTTCCCAGGAAAGATGTGGGCTCACCGCCAGAGCCCACATCAAAGGGAGGGAGTCCGACATTGGCGTACTATTACACCCAATGTCGGAAAGGGGTTAACAGGACCAAATATGAGGAATGAGAAGAGATTGTTCAACTAGGGGACAACTTTTTTAAACATCAAAAATCCCACACGGAGAGAAGTCATTATCATGCCTAGAGTGTGAGAAATGAATTATAGGAAAATCGTATTTTGTTGACCATCAAAAATAAGTCAGGCGGGAGAACCTGTATATATTATTGATAAATTGTACAAAAACATGACGCGCATGGCGTGTGTTCAAGGGTGGAACACACGTCCGGTTTACAAGTGGAAGGCCCATGATGATCTGCATGCGCGTCATGTGTTCCAGGGTGGAACGTAAGGGATTATGGACCGTGATGTCGGGGCGTACTGTTAATGGAAGGCCGGGTAAGACACTATAAAAAGGACTCAAGGAAATGAGCGGCACATCCTTCTAACAATAGGTAAAAATGATTTCATGTTTATTCAAAACTCATTAAAAACATGGAATCCTAAAGATTCACAGTGTCACAGGTAGGGGGCGCTGTGTGTTCTCCCAGGATGGGCACGGAGGTGTATTAAGGCCATGAGAGTGCATTGCAGTCACAAGCGTAGCTGTGATTGCAATGCACACTAAAAATAAATGTTAGTCTTGGGCATGCTAGTGTCCAAGGCAGATTTAGGGAGAACCTAGTCTGGGTTTTGTGTTTTGAAACAGACTGCAGGATGATAGTCGTGCAGTCCGTTTCATTCCAGGATCAAGTTTTCCATGTGGCTGAAGGCCACAGATCCCAGTTAAAATCGCTCCAGTAAAGAGTATGGGTGTGTCAGGTCCAGTGTAAGTGTAAGTTGGTGTTTATTAGCGTGCAGAGCAGTCGTTGCAGAGCTCCACCTGTATGAGGCAACACAGGCCAGCGGAGCCAAGGCAGCTGAATAGTCTGGCACCCACAGCATACACAGCGGTGCAGTCATCCACGGCAACTGGTCTCGGAGGTGGACGGTCTTGTGTCCGGAAGAGTACTAGCTTGTTTAACGGCTGCAATCTGAAGACTATCATGTACTGTGGAAAGCTGTGAGTAAAGAGACATTGACATGGCGGTGCAGTCGCCCACAACAACAGGTCATGAAGATAGACCGGCATGTGTAGTGACTGTGTAACCCAAAGTATATGTGTCCAGCTGCTATCTGGAGGACACTGGGTACTATGTAGTGCTATGAATTGGACATTAAGGATATGCACTGGTGTGAACTGAACATTAATGCTATGTACTTGTGTTTATATGAGTTAGACATTCCGTGCTGTGAAGGAAATGCATTAACCCCTCTCTGCCATCAGACGTACTATTCCGTCCATGTGACCCTGGACCTTATTCCCATGGACGGAATAGTACGTCATGGGCGATCAGCTGCGCTCCCGGGGGGAGCGCAGCTGATCGCCGCCGGGTGTCAGCTGATTATCACAGCTGACACCCGTGACTGTGTGTCAGGAGCGGTCACGGACCGCTCCCGGCACATTAACCCCTGGCACACCGCGATCAAACATGATCGCGGTGTACCCGGGGCACAGGGGAGGATCGCTCAGGCAGGGGGCTCCCTGCGCGCTCCCCTGAGACCCTCAGAGCAGCGCGATGTGTCGCGCTGTTCCGAGGGTCCGTCCTCCCTCCAGGTCCCCGGATCCAAGATGGCGCCGGGGTCCTGCAGGGAGGCGGCTTCCTCAGTGCCTGCTGAGAGCAGGCGCTGGGGAAGCCTGCAGCAGTGCCAGAGCGATCGCTGGTGTGACAGAGTGCTGTGCACACTGTCACACCAGCGATCTGCTAAAATACAGTGATGTCCCACCCTGGGACAAAGTATAAAAGTAAAAAAAATAAAAAGTGGTAAAAAAAAATCATAAAAAAAAAAAAAAATATATCCCCAATAAATTCATTCTTTCCTGTAAATAAAAAAAACAAAACAATAAAAGTACACATATTTGGTATCGCCGCGTCCGTAACGACCCCCCCTATAAAACTGTCCCACTAGTTAACCCCTTTAATGAACCCCTTAAAAAAAAAAAAAAGAAAACGAAGCAAAAAAATCAATGCTTTATCATCATACCGCTGAACAAAAAGTGGAATAACACGCGATCAAAAAGACCGAGATAAATAACCATGGTACCGCTGAAAACGTCATCTTGTCCCGCAAAAAACGAGCCATCATACAGCATCATCAGCGAAAAATTAAAAAAGTTATAGCTCGCAGAATAAAGCGATGCAAAAATAATAATTTTTTATATAAAATTGTTTTCATGCTATAAAAGCACCAAAACATAAAAAAATGATATAAATAAGGTATCGCCGTAATCATACTGACCCGAAGAATAAAACTGCTTTATCAATTTTACCACACGCGGAACGGTACAAACGCCTCCCCCAAAAGAAATTCATGAATTGCTGATTTTTGTTCATTCTAACCTCCCAAAAATCGAAATAAAAAGCGATCAAAAAATGTCACGTGCTCAAAAATGGTACCAATAAAAACGTCAACTCGTACCGCAAAAAATAAGACCTCACATGACTCTGTGGCCAAAATATGCAAAAATTATAGCTCTCAAAATGTGGTGATGCAAAAAACTATTTTTTGCAAATAAAGCGTCTTTTAGCGTGACAGCTGCCAATCATAAAAACCCGCTATAAATAGTAAATCAAACCCCCTTTATCACCCCCATAGTTAGGGAAAAATAATAAAATTAAAAAAATGTATTTATTTCCATTTTCCCGTTAGGGTTAGGGTTGCGGCTAAAGTTAGGGTTAGGGTTGGCGCTAACGTTAGGATTAGGATTAGGGTTGGGATTACGGTTAGGGGTGTGTTAGGGTTAGGTTTGTGGTTAGGGTTGGGACTAGGGTTAGGGGTTGTTGGGGTTAGGGTTGGAGTTAGAATTGTGGGGTTTCCGCTGTTTAGGCACATCAGGGCTCTCCAAATGTGACATGGCGTCTGATCTCAATTCCAGCCAATTCTGCGTTGAAAAAGTCAAACGGTGCTCCTTCACTTCTGAGCTCTGCCATGCGCCCAAACAGTAGTTTACTCCCGCATATGGGGTATCAGCGTACTCTGGACCACAAGAGTTATTGTGCAATTTGTCCTATTTCTTCTGTTACCCTTGGGAAAATAAAAAACTGGGGGCGACAAAATCATTTTTGTAAAAAAAAAATGATTTTTTTGTTTTTACGGCTGTATGTTATAAAACTTCTGTGAAGCACTTGAACCTTCATAGCGCTCACCACACTTCTAGATAAGTTCCTTGTGGGGTCTATTTTCCAAAATGGGGTCACTTGTGGGGGTTTCCACTGTTTAGGCGCATCAGGGGCTCTCCAAATGCGACATGACGCCCCCAGACCATTCCATCAAAGTCTGCAATCCAAAACGTCACTACTTCCCTTCCGAGCCCCGACGTGCGCCCATACAGTAGTTTACTCCCACATATTGGTATCAGCATACTCAGAACAAATTGGACAACAACTTTTGGGGTCCAATTTCTCCTGTTACCCTTGTGAAAATAAAATATTGGGGGCGAAAAAATAATTTTTGTAAAAAAAAAAAGGATTTTTTATTTTTACGGCTGTACGTTATAAACTTCTGTGAAGCACTTCGGGGTTCAAAGTGCTCACCACACATCTAGATAAGTTCCTTGTGGGGTCTATTTTCCAAAATGGGGTCACTTGTGGGGGGTTTCCACTGTTTAGATTCATCAGGGGCTCTCCAAATGCGACATGACTCCCCCAGACCATTCCATCAAAGTCTGCAATCCAAAACGTCACTACTTCCCTTCCGAGCCCCGACGTGCGCCCATACAGTAGTTTACTCACACATATTGGGTATCAGCGTACTCAGGACAAATTGACAACAACTTTTGGGGTCCAATTTCTCCTATTACCCTTGTGAAAATAAAATATTGGGGCGAAAAAATCATTTTTGTAAAAAAAAAAAAAAGGATTTTTTATTTTTACGGCTGTACGTTATAAACTTCTGTGAAGCACTTCGGGGTTCAAAGTGCTCACCACACATCTAGATAAGTTCCTTGTGGGGTCTATTTTCCAAAATGGGGTCACTTGTGGGGGGTTTCCACTGTTTAGATTCATCAGGGGCTCTCCAAATGCGACAGGACTCCCCCAGACCATTCCATCAAAGTCTGCAATCCAAAACGTCACTACTTCCCTTCCGAGCCCCGACGTGCGCCCATACAGTAGTTTACTCACACATATTGGGTATCAGCGTACTCAGGACAAATTGGACAACAACTTTTGGGGTCCAATTTCTCCTATTACCCTTGTGAAAATAAAATATTGGGGGCGAAAAAATCATTTTTGTAAAAAAAAAAGGATTTTTTATTTTTACGGCTGTACGTTATAAACTTCTGTGAAGCACTTCGGGGTTCAAAGTGCTCACCACACATCTAGATAAGTTCCTTGTGGGGTCTATTTTCCAAAATGGGGTCACTTGTGGGGGTTTCCACTGTTTAGATTCATCAGGGGCTCTCCAAATGCGACATGACTCCCCCAGACCATTCCATCAAAGTCTGCAATCCAAAACGTCACTACTTCCCTTCCGAGCCCCGACGTGCGCCCATACAGTAGTTTACTCGCACATATTGGGTATCAGCGTACTCAGGACAAATTGGACAACAACTTTTGGGGTCCAATTTCTCCTGTTACCCTTGTGAAAATAAAATATTGGGGCGCAAAAAATCATTTTTGTAAAAAAAAAAAGGATTTTTTATTTTTACGGCTGTACGTTATAAACTTCTGTGAAGCACTTCGGGGTTCAAAGTGCTCACCACACATCTAGATAAGTTCCTTGTGGGGTCTATTTTCCAAAATGGGGTCACTTGTGGGGGGTTTCCACTGTTTAGATTCATCAGGGGCTCTCCAAATGCGACATGACTCCCCCAGACCATTCCATCAAAGTCTGCAATCCAAAACGTCACTACTTCCCTTCCGAGCCCCGACGTGCGCCCATACAGTAGTTTACTCACACATATTGGGTATCAGCGTACTCAGGACAAATTGGACAACAACTTTTGGGGTCCAATTTCTCCTATTACCCTTGTGAAAATAAAATATTGGGGGTGAAAAAATCATTTTTGTAAAAAAAAAAGGATTTTTTATTTTTACGGCTGTACGTTATAAACTTCTGTGAAGCACTTCGGGGTTCAAAGTGCTCACCACACATCTAGATAAGTTCCTTGTGGGGTCTATTTTCCAAAATGGGGTTACTTGTGGGGGTTTTCCACTGTTTAGACGCATCAGGGGCTCTCCAAATGCGACATGACTCCCCCAGACCATTCCATCAAAGTCTGCAATCCAAAACGTCACTACTTCCCTTCCGAGCCCCGACGTGCACCCATACAGTAGTTTACTCCCACATATTGGGTATCAGCGTACTCAGGACAAATTGGACAACAACTTTTGGGGTCCAATTTCTCCTGTTACCCTTGTGAAAATAAAATATTGGGGGCGAAAAAATCATTTTTGTAAAAAAAAAAAAGGATTTTTTATTTTTACGGCTGTACGTTATAAACTTCTGTGAAGCACTTTGGGGTTCAATGTGCTCACCACACATCTAGATAAGTTCCTTGAGGGGTCTAGTTTCCAAAATGGTGTCATTTGTGGGGGGTTTCCACTGTTTAGGCATATCAGGAGCTCTCCAAACACGACATGGCATCCAGCCAATTCTGCGTTGAAAAAGTCAAACGGCGCTCCTTCCCTTCCAAACTCTGCCATGCACCCAAACAGTGGTTTACCCCCACATATGGGGTATCAGCGTACTCAGGACAAATTGCACAATAATTTTTGAAGTCTTGTTACACTTGGGAAAATAAAAATTGGGGTGAAAAAATCAATTTTGTGGAAAAAATATGATTTTTTAATTTTACGGCTCTACGTTATAAACTTGTGTGAAGCACTTGGGGGTTCAAATTGCTCACCAAAGATCTAGATAAGTTCCTTAGGGGGTCTAGTTTCCCAAATGGGGGCACTTGTGGGGGGTTTCCACTGTTTAGGCACAGCAGGGGCTCTCCAAATGCAACATGGCGTCCAATCTCAATTCCAGCCAATTTTGGTTGGAAAAAGTCAAATGGTGCTCCTTCCATTCCGAGCTCTGCCATGCGCCCAAACAGTGGTTCCCCCCCACATATGGGGTATCAGCGTACTCAGGACAAATTGGACAACAAATTTTGTGGTCCAATTTCTCCTGTTACCCTTGGGAAAATAAAAAATTAGTGACTAAGAGATAATTTTTGTGGGAAAAAAATAGGATTTTTATTTTCATGCTCGGGCATTATAAACTTGTGTGAAGCACTTGGGGGTTCAAAGTGCTCACCAAAGATCTAGATAAGTTCCTTAGGGGGTCTAGCTTCCAAAATGGGGTCACTTGTGGGGGGTTTCCACTGTTTAGGCTCATCTGGGGCACTACAAATGGAACATGACCCCCATCAATGTTTGCATTCCAAAACATTACTGCTTCCTTTCCAAGCCCTGCCGTGCGCCCAAACAGTTTCCCCCCCCCACATATGGGGTATCAGCGTACTCAGGACAAATTGGAAAACAACTTTTGGGGTCCAATTTCCTTGGGAAAAATCAAAAATTTGGGACTAAAAAATCATTTTTGTGGAAATTGTTTTTTTTTTTTTTCACACCCAGGCATTATAAACTTTTGTGAAACACTTTGGGGTTGAAAGTGCTCACAACAGATCTAGATAAGTTCCTTAGGAGGTCTAGTTTCCAAAATGGTGTCACTTGTGGGGGTTTCCACTGTTTAGGCATATCAGGGGCTCTCCAAACACGACATGGCGTCCAATCTCAATTCCAGCCAATTTTAGTTTGAAAAAGTCAAACGGCGCTCCTTCCCTTACGAGCTCTGCCGTGTGCCCAAACAGTGGTTTTCCCCCACATATGGGGTATTGGCGTACTCAGGAGAAATTGCACAACAACTTTATCTGCCCATTTTCTCCTTTTACCCTTGTGAAAATAAAAAAACGTTTGTAAAAGATCATTTTTGTGGCTAAAAAGTTAAATATTAATTTTTTCCTTCCACATTGCTTCAGCTCCTCTGAAGCACCTGAAGGGTTAATAAACTTCTTGAATGTGGTTTTGAGTACCTTGAGGGGTGCAGTTTTTAGAATGGTGTCACTTTTGGGAATTTTCTGCAATACAGACCCCTCAAAGTGACTTCAAATGTGAGGTGGTCCCTAAAAAAATGGCTTTGTAAATTTTGTTGTAAAAATGAGAAATCACTGGTCAACTTTTAACCCTTATAATTTCCTAACAAAAAAAAATTTTGGTTCCAAAATTGTGCTGATGTAAAGTAGACATGTGGGAAATGTTATTTATTAACTATTTTGTGTGACATATCTCTCTGTTTTAAGGGAAAAAAAATTCAAAGTTTGAAAATTGCAAAATTTTCGCCATATTTGCGTTTTTTTTCAAAAATAAACGCAAGGTATATCGAAGAAATTTTACTTCTAACGTGAAGTACAATATGTCACAGAAAACAATCTCAGAATCGCGAAGATCCGTTGAAGCGTTCCAGAGTTATAACCTCATAAAGAGACAGTGGTCAGAATTGTAAAAATTGGCCCGGTCATTAACGTGCAAACCACCCTTGGGGGTGAAGGGGTTAAAGAGACTTGTGTTGGAACTTTGCTGGGTCACTGCCTCTTCACTGCATACGTGTGCTACCGCTGCATTACAATATATAAAACCTGCTGCGTTTCTGGCGTCCTTACTCATCGGATATGGCAGGATATTCTGAGTGAACTATTAAATAGCTCTAAGGCTGTGGTTCCACGGTCCGGAACCACAGCGCTTTGGACGGAGCGGAAATTCCGCTCCGTCTAAGCCCCGCCCCTTTTCTGACGCGCGCTCTTTCCGGAGGTGTTCAGGACACCTCCGGAACACCTCCGGAAAGAACGCAGGGCTACATAGCCCTGTGTGAAATTCTGTTGCGGCGACGCACCGTCGCCGCAACACGCGAGGACATGCTGCGGTCTGAAAAGACGCGCCGCATGTCCGTAAAACGCAGGTGTGCCGCCTGCGTAATTTTGCGCATAGTGGAGACGGGATTTCTTGAAATCCCCTCCACTATGCTGTAACATCTGGACGCTGCGTGTTTGGCGCTGCGCCAGCGCACAGCGCCAAACACGCAGCGTTTCCTGACCGTGGAAACTCACCCTAAGCCAATTACAGCATAGGTGGAAAATCATTGTGAAGCATGAAGCACAGAAGTTACCACAGGTCACGTAGATCCATCATGTTAATAAGGCGAATTTACAGAGACTGTGTATAATAAACAGAACATTATACAAAAATCCATCATATACCATTGTCTGTACAAATACTGCAATATTCTGATGAATCCCAAGAAATTGCTGTCATATACTAATCTGCATCTTGTAAGCTGGAATAGGCTCGTTATTATATCATGTTTTTGGAAAAGATTTTTTACAAAAAATTCCAGAAATACAGAAATCTACAAATTATACTAGTTCCAGTAAACCAATCTATGTCCAAGCATTATATATACACAGTTGTTACTAACAAGGAACTCCTCATGGCCTGACATCACATTGATCACATAAATATAGATTATATTGATCATATAAATATATATGGGAGGAACATTTTATATTTACCATCAGTAACCCTTTCTTTTCTCGCTTTCTGGGCGATCTTCCCATAGTGTGGACACATCAATTGTTGTACAGTTTCTTCAGTACATCAACACCAATGATTTCAATTTACGGTTCACAGCTGACAAACCAAATATCTCAGTTCTCTTTTTAGATCTTATGCTGACAGGTATAACATCAAGCAATAAGGTTGAAACAACACTTTTTTGCTAAGACATTGCTGGCAATACAACCCTTCTTTCTAGTAGTTGCCACCCTAGATGTCATGTTGCCACCCTAGATGGTGTAAGCACAGGGGGTAGTGACAAGCACGAGCCAGACACAGACAGGGAATAAGGACACCTAGCTTTCAAGCTGCTGCTGAAAACTCCATACAGTAAAGGATTCGGAAACCAGGACCTCAAGCAGCTGATACTCTGACACCAGAAAGCTCCCAACTCGTCGGCTGGACTCCAAAGGAAAACTATTACCAACAGTCAGCTGATGCATCATGTGGCTATTTAAAGGATGGTGGGAGTGGTCATCACTAGTGTTGAGTGTTATGTTTCGGTAGCTGAGGAGTGCAGGCAAAAAAGGCAATACACCAGAGCAGTTGGAATCTATGAGATTGCAGTACCCAGACTAACCACAACAACTAGAGGCAGCCGTGGAGCGTTCCTACGTTGGTCCTAGACGCCTCGTCACAGCCTGAGAAACTAACTACACCTAAAGATAGAAATAGGAAAGCTATCTGCCCCGGAGCAGAACCCAAAGATAATAGAAAGCCCCCAAACATGTAATGGCGGTTAGACAAGAAGAAATACAGACACAGACAGAAAATAGTATGAGCAAACGTTGAGGCCCAAACTAACTAAATAGAAAAGGATAGGAAGGGTACTTACTGCAATCCCAGAAAACCCTGAAAAGCACCAACTCTACTAATTTCAAAAACACCTGAGATCACACGACCTCTACCACCTAAATTAGTTCTCTGGTGTAACAAAATCAAAACAGCAGCCACTGGAAAAAGCAAAGGTACAAACATCAGTGGCTGAACTAAACTGAGAGGGCAAAAGCCCCCGGAGGGGACCCTGAAGGCCCCCACAGAAGTGCAGGACAAAATGCAAAAATCAAGCACAAAAACAAAAAGAAGAAAATGTCTTATCTGTTAGCAGGAAATGCAGACACGACACAGCAGGCTACAAGGTAAACAGGAATCAAGGATTCAGACCAGAACAATTGATCACCGGCAACCCTGATGGGAAGGTGACTCCCTTATATAAGACCAGTCAGTAACACCTGATTCCCAATCCTCACAATCTTCACTGGACAGACCAGCACCGCTTTTAACCACCAGAGGGAGCCTCTGCTCAGAACTCATCCCATGCCCAATCACAACAGTACCCCCTTTTGAGGAGGGGTCACCGAACCCTCATTTGAGCTACCAGGTCAGTCAGGATGAGTTCTATGGTACGCACGGATGAGTCTCCTAGCATGGATGTCCGAAGCAAACACCCAAGAATTGTCTTCCTGACCATAACCTCTCCACTTAACCAAATACTGGAGTTTCCGTCTAGAAAAACGAGAATCTAATATTTTCTCAACCACATACTCCAGATTGCCCTCAACCAAAACAGGGTCAGGAGGCACAGCAGCAGGAACCACTGGCTCAACAAACCTCTTCAACAAGGACTTGTGGAACACGTTATGGATCTTAAATGTCCCTGGAAGAAGCAAACGAAAAGAAACAGGATTAAGAATCTCTATGATCTTATAAGGTCCAATGAACCTATGGCTTAAATTTAGGAGATGCTACTCTCATAGGAATATTTTTTGAGGACAACCAGACCAAGTCACCAACTTTAAACCGAGGACCATCAGTCCTATGCCGGTTAGCAAACCGCTGGGCCCTCTCCTGAGAGAGGGACAACCTCTCCACTACCTGGTCCCAAATCTGTTGCATACGCTCCACAACAGAGTCAACACCTGGACAGACAGAAGCCTCCGTCTGTCCTGAAGAAAATCGAGGGTGAAACCCAGAATTACAGAAAAACGGAGACATCAAAGTGGCAGAGCTAGCCCTATTATTAAGAGCAAACTCAGCCAAAGGCAAAAAAGAGACCCAGTCATCCTGATCAGCAGACACAAAGCATCTTAGATAAGTCTCCAATGTCTGGTTTGTTCTCTCAGTTTGACCATTGGTCTGAGGATGAAATGCCGAGGAGAAAGACAATTGAACACCCAGTTTAGAACAAAAAGTCCTCCAAAATCTGGAAACAAACTGGACTCCTCTGTCAGACACTATGTTCTCAGGAATGCCGTGTAAACGAACCACGTGCTGAAGGAACAACGGCACCAATTCAGAGGAGGAAGGCAACTTAGGTAATGGCACAAGATGTATCATCTTAGAAAACCTATCACAAATCACCCAGATGGCGGTCATTCTCTGAGAAACAGGAAGGTCGGAAATGAAATCCATAGAGATATGGGTCCATGGTCTCTTGGGCACAGGCAATGGCATCAACAAACCACCAGAGCGAGAGCAAGGCTTGGAGCGAGAGCAAGTCCCGCAGGACTGCACAAATTCCCTGACATCACGAGACAAGGTAGGCCACCAAAAGGACCGACTAACCAAGTCTCTGGTACCAAAAATTCTGGGATGCCCAGCCAACGCGGAACAATGAATCTCAGACATCACACTCTTTTTCCACTGGTCCGGGACAAACAATTTTCCAACAGGGCAGCGCTCGGGCCTATCCTCCTGACACCCCTCCAGAGCAAGTCTCAAATTAGGTGAGATGGCGGAAAGAACTACACCCTCTTTCAAAATAACAGAAGGATCAGATAACTCAGGAGAGTCCGCAAGGAAGCTCCTCGAGAGGGCATCCGCCTTAACATTCTTAGTGCCAGGAAGAAAGGAAACCACAAAATTAAAACGTGTGAAAAACAAGGCCCACCTGGCCTGTCTAGGATTGAGTCGCTTGGCAGATTCCAGATAAACCATTTTCTTATGGTCAGTAAGGACCACCACCTGATGTTTGGCTCCCTCCAGCCAATGTCTCCACTCTTCAAAAGCCCACTTCATGGCCAATAACTCCCGATTACCCACGTCATAATTACGTTCAGTAGGAGAAAATTTTCGAGAGAAAAATGCACAAGGGTTACTTTTAGAGGTCTCTGGATCTTTTTGGGACAAAACGGCACCTGCCCCAATTTCAGAGGCATCAACCTCCACCTGAAATGGCAGAGAAACATCAGGCTGCCGTAGAACAGGAGCAGAAGTGAATCTCTGCTTAAGTTCCTGAAATGCAGAGACTGCCTCAGGAGGCCAATTCACCACATCAGAACCCTTTCTGGTCAAATCAGTTAATAGTTTAACAATAACCGAGAAATTACCAATAAATTTACGATAAAAATTGGCAAAACCCAAAAATCTTTGAAGAGCCTTTAATGAAGTAGGTTGGACCCAATCATAGATGGCCTGAACCTTGACCGGGTCCATTTCAATAACAGATGGGGACAAAATGAATCTCAGAAATGAGATCTTCTGTACGCCAAAAAGACACTTTGATCCCTTCACATACAGAGCATTCTCTCTCAAAATCTGGAATACAGTTCGAACATGTTTCACATGAGAGTCCCAGTCATTAGAAAAAATCAAGATATCATCCAAATAAACAATCAGAAATTTATCCACAAAATCCCTGAAAATGTCATTCATGAAGGACTGGAAGACAGAAGGAGCATTAGTGAGCCCAAAGGGCATCACAAGGTACTCAAAATGCCCCTCCGGGGTATTGAATGCCGTCTTCCATTCATCCCCGTGCTTAATGCGAATAAGGTTATATGCCCCCCTGAGGTCAAGCTTGGTAAACCAAGTAGCGTTTTTCACCCTGGAAAACAGGTCAGAAATCAAGGGTAACGGGTATTGATATTTCACAGTAATATTGTTCAAAAGACGAAAATCAATACACGGCCTTAATGAACCATCCTTTTTGGCCACAAAGAAAAAACCGGCACCTAAGGGTGAAGAGGATGGTCTGATATGACCCTTCTCCAATGACTCCTTGATATAAGACCGCATAGCGTCATGTTCAGGTACAGACAAGTTAAAAAGGCGACCTTTAGGGAATTTACTACCAGGCACTAATTCAATAGCGCAGTCATAGCTCCTATGGGGAGGCAAGGATGCAGATTTACTTTCGCTAAATACATCAGAAAAATCAATCAAAAAGTCAGGAACATCCTGAGCCTGGGGGGAGGCAGAAAAAACAGGAGTGTTGGTATTAACACATTGGCAGCCCCAACTGGTTACAGACACAGATTTCCTATCCAAAACAGGATTATGAGACTGTAACCAAGGGAAACCCAGTACGATAATATCATGCAGATTATACAGAACCAAAAATTTGCAGCACTCTTGATGATCAGGTTCAACCCTCATTATCACCTGAGTAGAGAACTGAGGTTTATTCTCAGCCAAAGGGGTAGAATCGATCCCCAGTAGGGGAATAGACTTCTGTAGGGGTATCAAGGGAAACCCACAACGTTTAGCAAAATCATAATCCATCAGGTTAATAGCTGCTCCAGAATCAACGAAAGCCTGAGCAGAAAATGAGGACAGAGAGCATATCAGAGTGACAGTTAATAAAAACTTAGTCTGAACACTACCCAAGACAACTGAGCGTGCAAAACGTCTTCCCCGCTTAGGGCAGACTGAAATAGCATGAGAGGCATCACCACAGTAGAAACATAACCCATTGCGCTTTCGAAACTCATGACGCTGTGCCCCAGACACCACTCTATCACACTGCATGGATTCAGAAGCAGGTTCACAAGGCAACACTATTCCACGCATACTTCTCCGCTCACGCAAACGTCTGTCAATTTGAATCGCTAATGACATAGAATCATTGAGACCAGAGGGGACAGGGAATCCCACCATAACTGTTGTGAATGGGTTTGAGATGAGTTCTGAGCGGAGGCTCCCTCTGGTGGTTACAAGCGGTGCTAGTGAGGATTGGGAATCAGGTGTTACTGATTGGTCTTATTTAAGGGAATCATTTTCCCATCAGGGTTGCCGGTGATCAATTTTTCTGGTCTGAATCCTTCTTTCCAGTTTCCCTTGTAGCCTGCTGTGTCGTGTCTGCATCTCCTGCTATCAGATAAGACAATTTCTTATTTTGTGTTTTTGCTATATTTTTGCATTTTGTCCTGCACTTCTGTGGGGGCCTTCTGGGTCCCCTCCGGGGGCTTTTTGCCCTCTCAGTTTAGTCCAGCCACTGTGTTTTGTACTTTTGCTTTTTGCATTTTTTTCAGTGGCTGCTGTTTTTGTTACACCAGAGAACTAATTTAGGTGGTAGAGGTCGTGTGATCTCAGGTGATTTTTGAAATTAGTATGTTGGTGTTTTTCAGGGTTTTCTGGGATTGCAGTAAGTACCCTTCCTGTCCTTTTCTATTTAGATAGTTTGGGCCCCAGCGTTTGCTCATACTATTTTCTTTCTGTGTCAGTATTTCCTCTTGTCTAACCGCCATTGTATGTTTGGGGGCTTTCTATTATCTTTGGGGTTCTGCTCCGGGGCAGATAGCTTTCCTATTTCTATCTTTGGGTGTAGTTAGTTTCTCGGGCTGTGACGAGGCGTCTGGGACCATCGTGGGAACGCTCCACGGCTGCCTCTAGTTGTGGTGGTTAGTCAGGGTGCTGCAATCTCATAGATTCCAACTGCTCTGGTGTATTGCCTTTTTTACCTGCACTCCTCAGCTACCGTAACATAACAGTATCACCGGCCATAAAAATTGTATGGTACTCACAGAAGGGAAAAAAAAAAAAAATTTTGAAGGAAGAAAAGTTGTCAGAGATATTTTTCTGTTTGTTGCATTTTTTTTTTTTTTTTTTTTTCCCTCTGTATCTCTGGGTGCTGGGGAGGATCTTTTCTCCCAATGGAGTTTGCACAGTTGTCTGGCCGTGTGGATCAGCTTGCCACTGAGGTTCAGAGTATTGCTGCATATCTTGCTAGGTTGCCTGTTGTGGAACCTAGGATCCCCATGCCAGATTTGTTTTCAGGGGATCGAGCTAAGTTTCAGAATTTCAAAAATAATTGTAAATTGTTTCTTGCCTTAAAATCTAAGTCCTCAGGAAACGCAGCGCAGCAGGTTCAAATTGTCATCTCTCTCCTGCGCGGCGATCCTCAGGATTGGGCTTTTTCCCTGACACCTGGGGATCCTGTTTTGAGTGATGTTGATGTATTTTTTCAGGCTTTGGGGTTATTGTACGATGAGCCTAATATCACTGATCAAGCTGAAAAAGCCTTGTTGGCATTAAATCAGGGGCTTGATGACGCTGAGTTATACTGTCAGAGATTCCGTAGGTGGGCAGTCCTGACCAAATGGAATGACGACGCTTTGGCGGCCCTTTTCCGGAAGGGTCTGTCGGATAATGTAAAGGATGTTATGGTGGGATTCCCTGTCCCCTCTGGTCTCAATGATTCTATGTCATTAGCGATTCAAATTGACAGACGTTTGCGTGAGCGGAGAAGTATGCGTGGAGTGGTGTTGCCTTGTGAGCCAGCTGCTGGGCCCATGCAGTGTGATGGAGTGGTGTCTGGGGCACAGCGCCATGAGTTTCGAAAGCGCAATGGGTTATGTTTCTACTGTGGTGATGCCTCTCATGCTATTTCAGTCTGCCCTAAGCGGGGAAGACGTTTTGCACGCTCAGTTGTCTTGGGTAGTGTTCAGACTAAGTTTTTATTAACTGTCACTCTGATATGCTCTCTGTCCTCATTTTCTGCTCAGGCTTTCGTTGATTCTGGAGCAGCTATTAACCTGATGGATTATGATTTTGCTAAACGTTGTGGATTTCCCTTGATACCCCTACAGAAGTCTATTCCCCTACTGGGGATCGATTCTACCCCTTTGGCTGAGAATAAACCCCAGTTTTCTACTCAGGTGATAATGAGGGTTGAACCTGATCACCAGGAGTGCTGCAAATTTTTGGTTCTATATAATCTGCATGACATTATCGTGCTGGGTTTCCCTTGGTTACAGTCTCATAATCCTGTTTTGGATTGGAAATCTGTGTCTGTAACCAGTTGGGGCTGCCAATGTGTTAATACCAACACTCCTGTTTTTTCTGCCTCCCCCAGGCTGAGGATGTTCCTGACTTTTTGTTTGATTTTTCTGATGTGTTTAGCGAAAGTAAATCTGCATCCTTACCTCCCCATAGGAGCTATGACTGCGCTATTGAATTAGTGCCAGGTAGTAAATTCCCTAAGGGTCGCCTCTTTAACTTGTCTATACCTGAACATGACGCTATGCGGTCTTATATCAAGGAATCATTGGAGAAGGGTCATATCAGACCATCCTCTTCACCCTTAGGTGCCGGTTTTTTCTTTGTGGCCAAAAAAGATGGTTCATTAAGGCCGTGTATTGATTATCGTCTCTTGAACAATATTACTGTGAAATATCAATACCCGTTACCCTTGATTTCTGACCTGTTTTCCAGGGTGAAAAACGCTACTTGGTTTACCAAGCTTGACCTCAGGGGGGCGTATAACCTTATTCGCATTAAGCACGGGGATGAATGGAAGACGGCATTTAACACCCCTGAAGGGCATTTTGAGTACCTTGTGATGCCCTTTGGGCTCACTAATGCTCCTTCCGTCTTCCAGTCCTTCATGAATGACATTTTCAGGGATTTTGTGGACAAGTTTCTGATTGTTTATTTGGATGATATCTTGATTTTTTCTAATGACTGGGACTCTCATGTGAAACATGTTCGAACTGTATTCCAGATTTTGAGACAGAATGCTCTGTATGTGAAGGGATCAAAGTGTCTTTTTGGCGTACAGAAGATCTCATTTCTGGGATTCATTTTGTCCCCATCTGTTATTGAAATGGACCCGGTCAAGGTTCAGGCCATCTGTGATTGGGTCCAACCTACTTCATTAAAGGCTCTTCAGAGATTTTTGGGTTTTGCCAATTTTTATCGTAAATTTATTGGTAATTTCTCTGTTATTGTTAAACCATTAACTGATTTGACCAGAAAGGGTTCTGATGTGGTGAATTGGCCTCCTGAGGCAGTCTCTGCGTTTCAGGAACTTAAGCAGAGATTCACTTCTGCTCCTGTTCTACGGCAGCCTGATGTTTCTCTGCCATTTCAGGTGGAGGTTGATGCCTCTGAAATTGGGGCAGGTGCCGTTTTGTCCCAAAAAGATCCAGAGACCTCTAAAAGTAACCCTTGTGCCTTTTTCTCTCGAAAATTTTCTCCTACTGAACGTAATTATGACGTGGGTAATCGGGAGTTATTGGCCATGAAGTGGGCTTTTGAAGAGTGGAGACATTGGCTGGAGGGAGCCAAACATCAGGTGGTGGTCCTTACGGACCATAAGAATCTGGTCTATCTGGAATCTGCCAAGCGACTCAATCCTAGACAGGCCAGGTGGGCCTTGTTTTTCACACGTTTTAATTTTGTGGTTTCCTTTCTTCCTGGCACTAAGAATGTTAAGGCGGATGCCCTCTCGAGGAGTTTCCTTGCGGACTCTCCTGAGCTATCTGATCCCTCTGTTATTTTGAAGGAGGGTGTAGTTCTTTCCGCCATCTCGCCTAATTTGAGACTTGCTCTGGAGGGGTGTCAGGAGGATAGGCCCGAGCGCTGCCCTGTTGGAAAATTGTTTGTCCCGGACCAATGGAAAAAGAGTGTGATGTCTGAGATTCATTGTTCCGCATTGGCTGGGCATCCCGGAATTTTTGGTACCAGAGACTTGGTTAGTCGGTCCTTTTGGTGGCCTACCTTGTCTCGCGATGTCAGGGAATTTGTGCAGTCCTGCGGGACTTGCTCTCGCTCCAAGCCTTGCTCTCGCTCTAGTGGTTTGTTGATGCCATTGCCTGTGCCCAAGAGACCATGGACCCATATCTCTATGGATTTCATTTCCGATCTTCCTGTTTCTCAGAGAATGACCACCATCTGGGTAATTTGTGATAGGTTTTCCAAAATGATACATCTTGTGCCATTACCTAAGTTGCCTTCCTCCTCTGAATTGGTGCCGTTGTTCCTTCAGCACGTGGTTCGTTTACACGGCATTCCTGAGAACATTGTGTCTGACAGAGGAGTCCAGTTTGTTTCCAGATTTTGGAGGACTTTTTGTTCTAAACTGGGTGTTCAATTGTCTTTCTCCTCGGCATTTCATCCTCAGACCAATGGTCAAACTGAGAGAACAAACCAGACATTGGAGACTTATCTAAGATGCTTTGTGTCTGCTGATCAGGATGACTGGGTCTCTTTTTTGCCTTTGGCTGAGTTTGCTCTTAATAATAGGGCTAGCTCTGCCACTTTGATGTCTCCGTTTTTCTGTAATTCTGGGTTTCACCCTCGATTTTCTTCAGGACAGACGGAGGCTTCTGTCTGTCCAGGTGTTGACTCTGTTGTTGAGCGTATGCAGCAGATTTGGGACCAGGTAGTGGAGAGGTTGTCCCTCTCTCAGGAGAAGGCCCAGCGGTTTGCTAACCGGCATAGGACTGATGGTCCTCGGTTTAAAGTGGGGGACTTGGTCTGGTTGTCCTCAAAGAATATTCCTATGAGAGTAGCATCTCCTAAATTTAAGCCTAGGTTCATTGGACCTTATAAGATCATGGAGATTATTAATCCTGTTTCTTTTCGTTTGCTTCTTCCAGGGACATTTAAGATCCATAACGTGTTCCACAAGTCCTTGTTGAAGAGGTTTGTTGAGCCAGTGGTTCCTGCTGCTGTGCCTCCTGACCCTGTTTTGGTTGAGGGCAATCTGGAGTATGTGGTTGAGAAAATATTGGATTCTCGTTTTTCTAGACGAAGACTCCAGTATTTGGTTAAATGGAGAGGTTATGGTCAGGAAGATAATTCTTGGGTGTTTGCTTCGGACATCCATGCTAGGAGACTTATCCGTGCGTATCATAGAACTCATCCTGACCGACCTGGTTGCTCAAATGAGGGTTCGGTGACCCCCCCTCAAGGGGGGGGTACTGTTGTGAATGGGTTTGAGATGAGTTCTGAGCGGAGGCTCCCTCTGGTGGTTACAAGCGGTGCTAGTGAGGATTGGGAATCAGGTGTTACTGATTGGTCTTATTTAAGGGAATCATTTTCCCATCAGGGTTGCCGGTGATCAATTTTTCTGGTCTGAATCCTTCTTTCCAGTTTCCCTTGTAGCCTGCTGTGTCGTGTCTGCATCTCCTGCTATCAGATAAGACAATTTCTTATTTTGTGTTTTTGCTATATTTTTGCATTTTGTCCTGCACTTCTGTGGGGGCCTTCTGGGTCCCCTCCGGGGCTTTTTGCCCTCTCAGTTTAGTCCAGCCACTGTGTTTTGTACTTTTGCTTTTTGCATTTTTTTCAGTGGCTGCTGTTTTTGTTACACCAGAGAACTAATTTAGGTGGTAGAGGTCGTGTGATCTCAGGTGATTTTTGAAATTAGTATGTTGGTGTTTTTCAGGGTTTTCTGGGATTGCAGTAAGTACCCTTCCTGTCCTTTTCTATTTAGATAGTTTGGGCCCCAGCGTTTGCTCATACTATTTTCTTCTGTGTCAGTATTTCCTCTTGTCTAACCGCCATTGTATGTTTGGGGGCTTTCTATTATCTTTGGGGTTCTGCTCCGGGGCAGATAGCTTTCCTATTTCTATCTTTGGGTGTAGTTAGTTTCTCGGGCTGTGACGAGGCGTCTGGGACCATCGTGGGAACGCTCCACGGCTGCCTCTAGTTGTGGTGGTTAGTCAGGGTGCTGCAATCTCATAGATTCCAACTGCTCTGGTGTATTGCCTTTTTTACCTGCACTCCTCAGCTACCGTAACATAACACATAACATCCTTTACATTATCTGACAGCCCCTTCCGAAAAAGGGCCGCCAAAGCGTCGTCATTCCACTTGGTCAGGACTGCCCACCTACGGAATCTCTGACAGTATAACTCAGCGTCATCAAGCCCCTGATTTAATGCCAACAAGGCTTTTTCAGCTTGATCAGTGACATTAGGCTCATCGTACAATAACCCCAAAGCCTGAAAAAATGCATCAACATCACTCAAAACAGGATCCCCAGGTGTCAGGGAAAAAGCCCAATCCTGAGGATCGCCGCGCAGGAGAGAGATGACAATTTGAACCTGCTGCGCTGCGTTCCCTGAGGACTTAGATTTTAAGGCAAAAAACAATTTACAATTATTTTTGAAATTCTGAAAGTTAGCTCGATCCCCTAAAAACAAATCTGGCATGGGAATCCTAGGTTCCACAACAGGCAACCTAGCAAGATATGCAGCAATACTCTGAACCTCAGTGGCAAGCTGATCCACACGGCCAGACAACTGTGCAAACTCCATTGAGAGAAAAAATCCTCCCCAGCACCCAGAGATACAGAGGGAAGAAAAAAAAAAAAAAAAAATGCAACAAACAGAAAAATATCTCTGACAACTCTGACAACCGTTTTTTCTTTCACAAATTTTTTCCCCTCTGTGAGTACCATACAATTTTAAATTTTAGGCCGGTGATACTGTTATGTTTCGGTAGCTGAGGAGTGCAGGCAAAAAAGGCAATACACCAGAGCAGTTGGAATCTATGAGATTGCAGTACCCAGACTAACCACAACAACTAGAGGCAGCCGTGGAGCGTTCCTACGTTGGTCCTAGACGCCTCGTCACAGCCTGAGAAACTACACCTAAAGATAGAAATAGGAAAGCTATCTGCCCCGGAGCAGAACCCCAAAGATAATAGAAAGCCCCCAAACATGTAATGGCGGTTAGACAAGAAGAAATACAGACACAGACAGAAAATAGTATGAGCAAACGTTGGGGCCCAAACTAACTAAATAGAAAAGGATAGGGAAGGGTACTTACTGCAATCCCAGAAAACCCTGAAAAGCACCAACTCTACTAATTTCAAAAACACCTGAGATCACACGACCTCTACCACCTAAATTAGTTCTCTGGTGTAACAAAATCAAAACAGCAGCCACTGAAAAAACTGGAAAAAGCAAAGGTACAAACATCAGTGGCTGAACTAAACTGAGAGGGCAAAAGCCCCAGAGGGGACCCTGAAGGCCCCCACAGAAGTGCAGGACAAAATGCAAAAATCAAGCACAAAAACAAAAAGAAGAAAATGTCTTATCTGTTAGCAGGAAATGCAGACACGACACAGCAGGCTACAAGGTAAACAGGAATCAAGGATTCAGACCAGAACAATTGATCACCGGCAACCCTGATGGGAAGGTGACTCCCTTATATAAGACCAGTCAGTAACACCTGATTCCCAATCCTCACAATCTTCACTGGACAGACCAGCACCGCTTGTAACCACCAGAGGAAGCCTCTGCTCAGAACTCATCCCAAGCCCACTCACAACAGTTGAGCATTCCGATACCGCAAGTATCGGGTATCGGCCGATATTCGCGGTATCGGAATTCCGATACTTAGTTCCGATACTTTTCCTATATCGTATACCGGAATCGGAAGTTCCCATAATTCTTTGAGAGGCAGTGTGATTTTATTCAGCCAATGAGGAATCCTAAGAAGTGTGGGCACATCCTGTAATGCTGCGGTCATGTTAACTAATGGCATGGCTGTGATTGGCTGCTGAAATCATGTCAGAATGCACTATAAAAGGCGCCGCCGCCATTTTCGCTTCACTGTGCTGTGAATTGAGTTAGGGACAGAACGCTGCTCTGCTGACTCTGAGGGACAGTTACAGGTAGCATTTTTGTGAATTGTTCTGTAGGCAGGCTATTTGAGAAACCGCTGTGTAAATCTTCCTTTTTCCTTGCAGTGCTGTTTTTACAGCTCTGTGCAAGGTCTGTGTGTGAGTGCAGGTGACGCTGCAGTTTGCTCTGCATCCACCGCTGTTTGTAGTCATCTGCACGTGTCAGTCACTGACTCATTTTTTTTTTTCTTTTGTGGAATTGGTGCTGCTCCATTCAATTGAAATTATAGTGTGACGCGCTTCCATCCGTATCCAATACATTGGTTGCAAACACTATAGAAGTACACAAAGGAGCCTTTCAGAGCTAGTGAACAGTTGTGTGCAGTGTTCACGGCAGTCTGTAAGGTCTCTTTTTTTGAGTGCAGATCACGCTCCAGTTAGTTCTTCAACCACTGCTGGTTGTAGTCTGCTAAGCGTGTGTCACTGCCTCATCCTTTTAATTTTTGGCTAATTGGTGCTGCTCCATTCTATTTAAAAAAACTCAAATCTATTAGTGTGACGCGCTTCCATCCGTATCCAATACATTGGTTGCAAACACTATAGAAGTACACAAAGGAGCCTTTCAGAGCTAGTGAACAGTTGTGTGCAGTGTTCACGGCAGTCTGTGAGGTCTCTTTTTTTGAGTGCAGATCACGCTACAGTTAGTTCTTCAACCACTGCTGGTTGTAGTCTGCTGAGCGTGTGTCACTGCCTCATCCTTGACATTTTTGGCTAATTGGTGCTGCTCCATTCTATTTCAAAAAACTCAAATCTATTAGTGTGACGCTCTTCCATCCGTATCCAATACATTGGTTGCAAACACTATAGAAGTACACAAAGGAGCCTTTCAGAGCTAGTGAACAGTTGTGTGCAGTGTTCACGGCAGTCTGTTGTTACGGAAATTTAATTAGGATAAATTTATCCTGAAGTGTTTGCTGGTGCCGTTCCAAATTCTCTATTAAATGTCTTTTTGAGCGCTCAGAACGAAATGAGGACTGTCCACAACGGAAGTGTCAGTATAACAGTTCGTCAAGACTACTCATTTATTATTCATTCAAGGTTTTATACGTTTACAAAAAGGGGCTGGTTAGTCAATTAACATACAATTAAAAGCTGCTAGATTATTGGCTGTTCTAGTGTAAGTATGATAATTATGATAATTATGATAAAAGGGCTGAAGTTGCAGATTTATTGTTTACTGCTCTTTGTCCCAGCATTCTTGCATGACTAGTAAAGTAAAGATATCTAACTAAGACTCTATGTACTTGTTCCTTATGAAGGCCAGAGTCGTTTAAAACGACTGATTATAGCTGGCATCAGCTTTTGCATAGATATGTGTGAGCACAGGATTTTTAGCAAGTGAGATCTATCTAACTGTGAATGCATATATATAAATATACTTTGAATATATGGAATACATATATATTTCCATGACAGTCCCCCCTTAGATACCACTTGCCCTAAAAACCTGCTCCTGTCCCAAAGCGCTGTAACTCTTTTGTGCTGCCGGCGGGTTGAGAATATGCCTAGCGCATGTCTCCCCCACCGAATACAGACTTTTCCCAAATGGGCGGTCAGGAGGACTGTCCCTGTCGGGGGTTTATGTGTTTGCAATCATAGTCTCTTTATTTAACTGCATGTTCAGAAAAAAAACGTGTGTATTCTTCATCAGGTAGGTCATCTGTCTGGTCAGTCAGAGCATCCACGACATCCTTCATGGCTTAGGTGTCTCTCCTGGTACGGGAGCTTCCTTGCAATGCGATACGTGGATCCAAGCAGGCTTTCCCTCTAGTTACACAGAGGTTGGTGTCATCTGGGGCTCTTGGACAGGACCATCAAATCTGGCAGTGAAGAGAAAAACTCGAGAATGGACATTAGTTTTTGACCAATTCAATTACATAAGCAAACAAGATATCATTTTGCATATTCTGCTGCTGAGGGAAGAATGCACCTAACTTAGGACTAGACCCAAACAAAATTTCGTATGGTGACAGCTTTTCTGGGTCTCTGGGAGTGTGCCTTACGCTAAACAGTGCAATTGGGAGTGTGTCATGCCATGGTTTGCGTGTCTCTTGGGCAATTTTCAGCATCCTATTCTTAAGTGTTCCGTTCAGTATTTCTACCTTCCCGCTGCTCTGGGGGTGGTAAGGAGTGTGTAGGCCTAGGTCTGACCCTACTGCTAATCGGGTCTCGTGTGTCAGATTTGCTGTGAATGCGGGTCCCTGATCACTTTCTATCATTTCTGGAACCCCTTATCTGCACACTATTTTCCGAAAGTAGCTGCTTTGCAGTAGTCTTTGCTGACTTGGAACGCTTCTGTTCATCTTGAAAATACTTCTTTGACCACAATGGCGTATTTGAATCCTTCACTTGGCGATATCTGGATGTGGTCTATCTGGATCCTTTGAAGCTAGTAGAGTGGTCTTTCCAGATGAGGTGAGGGGGACTTTCTTCCATACGTCCAGGCTTGCATTTGCCGCAGGTCAGACAGCTGCTGGTGAATTTGGCTGTTAGGGTGGAGATCCCTGAAGCGAAACAGTAAGCACCAATCAGATCATTCATCTGTGTCTTTGATATGTGGGTGTGGGTCCATGTGCCCATTGGACCACCATAGGGTGCATACTTTGTGGTAGGCAGAGTTTGAAGTCCATTATTGATAGCCTTCCTTCTTCACGTGTTGCTTTTTTCGCATTCAGCTCTTCTTCTCCTTTTGGAGCTTAGTCTTGCAACTTCTTGAGCAGATCCCAGGACGTCTTTTTGTCAGGTTTCTTGTCTTCAGTCGCCATGTAGTAGCCGTCCGGCTCTACGACCTCTCCCACTTCTCCATGCTGTCTTCCTTTGGCCTCTTCTTTGGCTGCCATGTCCGCCATGTTGTTGCCTCACGCCTCTTCTGTTCTCAGTTTTTCATGCACTTTGATTTTTCAAATTGCCACCATTTTGGAAGTTGGAGTACACCCAGCAGGTCCCTGAAGGCTCCATGATGCTTCACGGTTGTCCCGTTTGCTGTGATGAAGTCCCTTGTAGCCCAGATGGGCCCAAAGTCGTGTGCTCTGCCATGCGAGTACCTGTAGTCCGTGTAGATGTTTGCAGTCTTGCCTTCTGCCATCTGGCAGGCCTTCGTCAGCGCTATCAGTTCTGCTTCCTGGGCTGACAGGCTAGGTGACAGACTTCTGGACCACAGGATTTCTTGATTGCTGGTCACTGCACTTCCTGTGTGGAAACTTCTTTATCATCTGCAAATCTGGAGCCATTCTGTAAATTTTGTTCTGGAAAGTCCATGTTGTATCCCCCCTTGGGAGTGGGAGTAGAGTAGCCGGGATGAGGACTGTAGGGCTGGAGACGGTGACATTATGAGACAAAGGCGATAGAGGCGCCACAAAGATGCCTGGCGGTGGGGAGATTATTGTTGGTTGAGCTTGATTGAAGATTGCCAAGATGTCGTGTGGAGTGAGAGTTTCCAGTGGCTGTCCAAGAGTGATGTCAGCAACCTTGTCCAGGAAGGTGTGTGCTGCAGATACTGCCATCAGGCAGGAGGGTGCTCCTCTTGCAACTGGATCCAAGCGGGCTGAGAGGCAGCCTAAAAGTCTCTGTTTTCCCCCGTGAATCCGTGCCAGGACTCCAGTAGCATGACCTTCTTTCTTCCATCAGGTAGACGGAAAGACTTCTCATTGTCAGGTAGGCCTGGTATTGGCGCTGAGACTGTGGAGTTCTTCCAATCTCCTGAATGGGTTGAAGGCTGCGTCTGATAGAAGGAGCGGGGTTGCATTGATGCAAGCGCACAGAGGCTGCATTAGGACTGAGGCATCAGGGATCCAGGTTCTGCAATACGACACTAGACCAGGGAAGGCCTGCAGCATTCTTGGAGTTGTTGGGGGAGCCATCTTCTCCACAGTGGTCTTCCAGTCTTTTGACATGTGTTTCGTCTGGTGGGCAATACAGTGTCCCAGGGATGTAACTTGCTTCTGACATCACTGGACTTTGTTCTTCCAGACCTTGCGTTGCTGTTCTTCCAGGTAGAGTAGGAGAGACAAGGAATGGACTGTGCAGGTGTCGATGTCAACCACACAAAAGAGAAGGTCATCCACGTGTTGTAGAAGAGTGACTCTTGCATATTCTGCAATCCAGTTGACGAGGATGAAGGACATTGTCTTGGTGAAACTTGAAGGGCTTGTTCTGAGCACCTTGAGGCAACACTGTCCATATGCACTGCACTGGTGCGTGAAGGCAGGCCTCCAGGTGGGGGGGAAACACTGAAGAAGGTACTGGCCAGGGTGATCACCGTGAATACCATTGTGTTGACTGGGACTTTTGAGAGCAGAGTGTGCGGGTTCAGCAATGTTGGGGTTTCAAATACCGTACCGGGTTCCCTCTTTCACGGCCTCCAGGCCTTGCACCATTCTGAAATCAGTGGGGTTTACAGTCTTTTTCTTTACTGTGGAAAGCTGGTATTGATTCGATGGGCGAGGCAGCCCAGTTTGGCCTTGTCTTTCACTATGCGGCAGGGGACTCCCATCTGCCGGCGCAGAGCTGGCGGGAAAACAAGCCGTCTACTAGGATCCACATCATGAGAGATGACGACCAACTGGCTTTCTTGTTCTCCACCAAGACAGTCACTGTGTTAGTACCTGCTCTGGTCACAGGTGGTCTTCTTGTTGGGACGTCTCCTTAACCGGCTGCTTTTTTCTAAGCACGGGCCATCAGTTGTTTCTTTTTCTCCAGCTCGGTCTCAGGTCAGTATTTGTGCACAAGTTTGAAGAGCTGAGTGGCTTTTTGCCGGTCTAGGGCCTGGGTGAACTGGTTGATTGCAGGGGGCACCTCCTGGTGCTTGCAAAAGATGAACCTCTGGCGTTGGAGCCGGATGAAGTGTTGCCATTCCATGAAGCGAGTAGGGTCCTTCTTGAGTTGAATATCCTGGCCAATGTCAAAGTTCTCAGGCCGTCTTCTTAGGCGAGTTCACTTAGACCTTCAGTTGGTCAGAGACATCTTGACTCTGGGTGATGGAGTGGCTTTTCTGGTACTATGTCCAGCACCTCCTGTGATAGGTCTGCAGTGTGGTTGTTTGAGGTTCCTGTTTCTTCTTGGGTCAGGGGTGAAGAAAGTGTCATGGTCCCATCTTCTTGGAACACTCTGGTCGCTTTCAGCTTCTGCAGTAAGTCCACTCCCAATAGGTTGAGGGTGCAGGTCTTTGACACAACAAACTGGGACATGATGGAGCGTTCTGGCTGAGTTCACACGCTCAGGGGCTTCATAATCTGGAAATATCTGACTTGACCATCAATTCCCATGCAGGACGCAGAAGATTCTGATAGATAGGTAAGGTTGCAGAGTTCCACAAGAAAAGATCTGACTACGCCATCCACTCTCAGGATATTGGTCCCACTGGTGGGGTTCCCTGTGGACTTGGTGTGCTCCTGTCCTATGGACGGGGTTCTTCACTGTTTTCTGTGTTTCTTCTTCTTCTGGGCGAAGTCAGTGTTCTGCACCGGTTCCGGAAATGACCAAACTCGCCACAGTAGTAACACTGGACATCCCTTCTGTCCCGGCGGGAGTCAATCCTTTTTGCTACTGCGAGCAGGGTATCCATTGCTATTGACATGTACTCAGGCCTGGCTACTACCAGTGGTTTCCTGATTGGCTCTCTCAATCCATGCACAAAAGCCTGTGCCAACATCCGTCTGTGTGTCTGATCATGGGTAATGAGGCCCAAATCTTGAAACACTTGCATCACTCTGTCATGGAACTTCTCCACAGACTCTGTCTTGTCTTGACTCATGTCATGTAGGCTGAGAGTTTGTCCTGTCAGTCTGCTTTTGGCCCATTCTCTGAGCTGCTCAATTAGCTTTGGTCCTGTCTCCCATGCATACACATCTAACTCTGCTGGAAGCTTGAAGTGTTCTCTCATAATTGGCCAAAATGCATCACCTGCTTTTATTTCCATTACGGTCCAGAGATCAATCCAGGCTGCTGCATACGTTCGCTGGATCTGCTGCATTTTTTGGCAAAATGGCATGGGGTGTATCCCTGGGTCTGGCAGCATACTGATCACCTGGCTTGGGATGAAGGGCTCATAGGATGGTGCCTCTACCTGTCCCTGTTCTATTGGTGCTTGTGTGTTTTCTCCCCTAGTATTGGGCAGCATGTGTGACGTTGCATCTTCATCTTCATCAGATAAGAAGTGACATGGTGTGCTTGGTGCATACACTGGGTGAGATTTGGGCTTAAAAGTTGTCTTGCTGCATGGGGATTTCCCACTTCCTTGCTGAGGCTGCGGTGGATCAGTGTCATGGTTTCATACTGGCAGCCCTGCTCGGCACTGAGGTTCCTCATTTGTGTCTGTAGCTACACTACCCCCCTGTGAAGCTATAGCTGTGGGCTCTACTAGTTTTTGTGTCTGGGGGCTACATGCAGAGTTTTGTGTAGGGAGATTTGCACTTTCTTCTCCTGATATAATGACTGGCAATGTTTGTACTGTGCTTGGGATAGACAGGGTGCCCTGTGCTGGAGGCACTGAATACAGGGACACCACATTGCTTTGATTGGGCGTTGACCCAGTTGATAACGAAGTAGAAAAAAGAGGAAGAGAAGGGAGGTGTGAGGGAGGAGCGAGAGAAAGAGGAGGGGAGAGAGATGGAGGGGAGAGAGGTGGAGGGGAGGGTGAAGAAGAGGATGAGAATGAAGGAGGGGAGGGAGAGAAGAGTGAAAGGGGAAAAGGAGAGAAAGATGGAGGAGAGAGAGAGGAGAAAGATGGAGGGGGAGAAGTAAAAGAAGATGAAGAAGAAGATTTGAGAGTTGGAGAGGAAGAGATAGAAGAAGAGGAAGAGGAAAAATGGATGTGTCAGAGATGTGAGGGAGGGGAAAGAAGGATAGAGAGGGATGGCAGCGAGGAAAGAGGAGAAAAGTCTGAAGAAGAAAGAGAAAGGGACTGAGAAAAGAAAAAGGAGAGTGTGTCCCCCTGTGGCTCTTGAGAGGGGATCGTTGAAACAAAAATGCCTTTTCCCTGTGGAGAGAGGCGGGGAGCGTTTTTCCCTGTACAAGGCTCCTTATTCAATGAGAGCAGCCTACACCTGTCCCGTGTCTCCACATGATGGACATGTGATGTGTGTGACTCTGAATTCTGCTCTTGTGACATGTCAGTGATCATTTTCTCACAGACGATTTAACACCTTTTCAATCTTATTCACATAAAAAATCACTTCCTGGTCCGTTCAAATTAACTTGCTGTACCTTCTACACGATGCACCACTGCTCCTTTATAGCAGACGGTAATCTATAAACAAACTTTCCCGTTACCTTTCAAACAAAAAAAAAAAAGGAAAAAAAAAAAACATTTCATTATGCAGCGTAAAGTCTGCCTTTCCATTTGCTTCTCACGTACTCTGACCTTCTATTCACATGCCTAGCCCTTTGATTCTCACGTACTGTGTCTATTCCAAAAACCTATTCAACAAAGGTGATTAAAAATCTGAAAACTGCTGCATTCTGGTTCTGTGTGTCTTCGCTGAATGCCTGATGGGAGGAGTGAGTCAAACCACTGCACAGCTGTTATTCTCCCTCAGACTGCAGTTTCCTTATCTGTGCTTCTGACCTTGGTCTAAAGCAAGCTAGTAGGAAAAAAAAAATAAAAAATGGTTGGAGAATAAAACTCTAAAATAAGTTGATTAGAAAAACCTCTCCAAAATTATTTAAAAATGTACTTAAAAGAAAAACTTTAAAAACAAAAGTTAGATTTAGTAAAAAAAAAACTCTTGGAAAAAAGATTGACCAAAAAGGGAGGGAAAAAAAAAAGCGTATTAATCATAAAACGCTGAAAAAACAACCCTTGTTACTAAAAACAGCTAATTAAAAACAGAAAAGAGGTTGAAAAACTGATGTAAAATGATAAAAACAAAAGAAAAATACTTTTCGTTGGTGCTGCTCCCCCTCTGGAGAGAAAAAAAAATAAAAAATCTCACTGCTGCCAGCACTTCCCCCCTCCCTTATATCTCTGCTTGCTGCCTCTATAGCACTGAAATCACGTATAAAAAAAAAAAAAAAACAAAGATTATCCATATAGAATAGCAAAAAATGAATACAGTTCAGTCTGAATGCCTGAGAATTTTCACGTTAAAACCTGTAGCCAAAAAACTAGCTTAAAAAGATCAAAACCAGGAAACAGATGTGACAACGTGATTAGCAGAGGAGGGGGGTCAAAGGGGCTTCTTGCTGCTGCAGCCAGCAGTGAATGAGATAGTGACAGAGCGCACGCTGCTCTGAATGAGATTTAAAGCGACAGTACCTGATACAGACAGTGACACGTACAATGAGACAGACACCCGGGAGAATACGAATCCCTCTTTTGATGATCTGTGACACATACAAGCTGCTCTGGTAACTAATAACTCACCAATTGCACTGAGCACGCCAATGCTCCAGGTCTATCACTTCTGAAAGTGCGCCGGTCACAGTAATCTGTAATAGCCTGTACAAAATTCCCACCCTTCACACCTGGAATACTGGGATTGTCTCCCTCCGATGTGTGAAGGAATCTGTGAGAACTTATCCAGCAATTTGGCTTTTCCTGCTATACAGCTTCCAGAAATCAGCAAGCAAAAACACAGTCACCGTTCCAACTTTCTCCCGGTTCACACAAAACATAAAACATACACAGCACAGCAGCAAACAACTCGGCTAATATCCCAGGGCTTTTGGATAAGGGTATGGACTTTTTACACAACCTGGGAATGCGGTGATGACCACGTCCGACCGGCTAGAAGTGTAGGCTAGGACTAGGCACAGGGAACATTCAGGTAAGATGACAGAGTTTTCTTACCTTACTTATGGAGTTGCAGTCTCCGTCCCGTGTGCCAAGGCCAGGGCCAACACCCCCGTCTCTCCGGTCGGCCGGGTCCTCGTGCGTTTCGTCCAATGCCCCGTGTGCAGGCGCCAACTGTTACGGAAATTTAAGTAGGATAAATTTATCCTGAAGTGTTTGCTGGTGCCGTTCCCAATTCTCTATTAAATGTCTTTTTGAGCGCTCAGAACGAAATGAGGACTGTCCACAACGGAAGTGTCAGTATAACAGTTCGTCAAGACTACTCATTTATTATTCATTCAAGGTTTTATACGTTTACAAAAAGGGGCTGGTTAGTCAATTAACATACAATTAAAAGCTGCTAGATTATTGGCTGTTCTAGTGTAAGTATGATAATTATGATAATTATGATAAAAGGGCTGAAGTTGCAGATTTATTGTTTACTGCTCTTTGCCCCAGCATTCTTGCATGACTAGTAAAGTAAACAATAGATATCTAACTAAGACTCTATGTACTTGTTCCTTATGAAGGCCAGAGTCGTTTAAAACGACTGATTATAGCTGGCATCAGCTTTTGCATAGATATGTGTGAGCACAGGATTTTTAGCAAGTGAGATCTATCTAACTGTGAAAGCATATATATGAATATACTTTGAATATATGGAATACATATATATTTCCATGACACTGTGAGGTCTCTTTTTTTTTAGTGCAGATCACGCTCCAGTTAGTTCTTCAACCACTGCTGGTTGGAGTCTGCTGAGCATGTGTCACTGCCTCATCCTTGACATTTTTTGCTAATTGGTGCTGCTCCATTCTATTTAAAAAAAACTGAAATCTATTAGTGTGATGCGCTTCCATCCGTATCCAATACATTGGTTGCAAATACTGTAGAAGTACACAAAGGAACCTTTCAGAGCTAGTGAACAGTTGTCTGCAGTGTTCATGGCAGTCTGTGAGGTCTCTTTTTTTGAGTGCAGATCACGCTACAGTTAGTTCTTCAACCACTGCTGGTTGTAGTCTGCTGAGCGTGTGTCACTGCCTCATCCTTGACATTTTTGGCTAATTGGTGCTGCTCCATTCTATTTCAAAAATCTCAAATCTATTAGTGTGACTCGCTTCCATCCGTATCCAATACATTGGTTGCAAACACTATAGAAGTACACAAAGGAGCCTTTCAGAGCTAGTGAACAGTTGTCTGCAGTGTTCACGGCAGTCTGTGAGGTCTCTTTTTTTGAGTGCAGTTCACGCTACAGTTAGTTCTTCAACCACTGTTGGTTGTAGTCTGCTGAGCGTGTGTCACTGCCTCATCCTTGACTGTTATGATTCGGTAGCTGAGGAGTGCAGGCAAAAAGGCAATACACCAGAGCAGTTGGAATCTATGAGATTGCAGTACCCTGACTAACCACCACAACTAGAGGCAGCCGTGGAGCGTTCCTACGTTGGTCCTAGACGCCTCGTCACAGCCTGAGAAACTAACTACACCTAAAGATAGAAATAGGAAAGCTATCTGCCCCGTAGCAGAACCCCAAAGATAATAGCAAGCCCCCAAACATGTAATGGCGGTTAGACAAGACGAAATACTGACACAGACAGAAAATAGTATGAGCAAACGTTGGGGCCCAAACTAACTAAATAGAAAAGGATAGGAAGGGTACTTACTGCAATCCCAAAAAAACCCTGAAAGCACCAACTCTACTAATTTCAAAAACACCTGAGATCACACGACCTCTACCACCTAAATTAGCTCTCTGTTGTAACAAAATCAAAACAGCAGCCACTGAAAAAACTGGAAAAAACAAAAGTACAAACATCAGTGGCTGAACTAAACTGAGAGGGCAAAAGCCCCCTGAGGGGACCCAGAAGGCCCCCAAAGAAGTGCAGGACAAAATGCAAAAATCAAGCACAGAAACAAAAAGAAGAAAATGTCTTATCTGTTAGCAGGAGATGCAGACACGACACAGCAGGCTACAAAGGAAACTGGAATCAAGGATTCAGACCAGAACAATTGATCACCGGCAACCCTGATGGGAAGGTGACTCCCTTATATAAGACCAGTCAGTAACACCTGATTCCCAGTCCTCACAATCTTCACTGAACAGACCAGTACCGCTTGTAACCACCAGAGGGAGCCTCTGCTCAGAACTCATCTCAAACCCATTCACAACAGTACCCCCCTTGAGGAGGGGTCACCGAACCCTCATTTGAGCAACCAGGTCGGTCAGGATGAGTTCTATGATACGCACGGATGAGTCTCCTAGCATGGATGTCCGAAGCAAACACCCAAGAATTGTCTTCCTGACCATAACCTCTCCACTTAACCAAATACTGGAGTTTCCGTCTAGAAACACGAGAATCTAATATTTTCTCAACCACATACTCCAGATTGCCCTCAACCAAAACAGGGTCAGGAGGCACAGCAGCAGGAACCACTGGCTCAACAAACCTCTTCAACAAGGATTTGTGGAACACGTTATGGATCTTAAATGTCCCTGGAAGAAGCAAACGAAAAGAAACAGGATTAAGAATCTCCATGATCTTATAAGGTCCAATGAACCTAGGCTTAAATTTAGGAGATGCTACTCTCATAGGAATATTTTTTGAGGACAACCAGACCAAGTCCCCTACTTTAAACCGAGGACCATCAGTCCTATGCCGGTTAGCAAACCGCTGGGCCCTCTCTTGAGAGAGGGACAACCTCTCCACTACCTGGTCCCAAATCTGTTGCATACGCTCCACAACAGAGTCAACACCTGGACAGACAGAAGCCTCCGTCTGTCCTGAAGAAAATCGAGGGTGAAACCCAGAATTACAGAAAAATGGAGACATCAAAGTGGCAGAGCTAGCCCTATTATTAAGAGCAAACTCAGCCAAAGGCAAAAAAGAGACCCAGTCATCCTGATCAGCAGACACAAAGCATCTTAGATAAGTCTCCAATGTCTGGTTTGTTCTCTCAGTTTGACCATTGGTCTGAGGATGAAATGCCGAGGAGAAAGACAATTGAACACCCAGTTTAGAACAAAAAGTCCTCCAAAATCTGGAAACAAACTGGACTCCTCTGTCAGACACAATGTTCTCAGGAATGCCGTGTAAACGAACCACGTGCTGAAGGAACAACGGCACCAATTCAGAGGAGGAAGGCAACTTAGGCAATGGCACAAGATGTATCATCTTGGAAAACCTATCACAAATCACCCAGATGGCGGTCATTCTCTGAGAAACAGGAAGGTCGGAAATGAAATCCATAGAGATATGGGTCCATGGTCTCTTGGGCACAGGCAATGGCATCAACAAACCACCAGAGCGAGAGCAAGGCTTGGAGCGAGAGCAAGTCCCGCAGGACTGCACAAATTCCTTGACATCACGAGACAAGGTAGTCCACCAAAAGGACCGACTAACCAAGTCTCTGGTACCAAAAATTCCGGGATGCCCAGCCAACGCGGAACAATGAATCTCAGACATCACACTCTTTTTCCACTGGTCTGGGACAAACAATTTTCCAACAGGGCAGCGCTCGGGCCTATCCTCCTGACACCCCTCCAGAGCAAGTCTCAAATTGGGTGAGATGGCGGAAAGAACTACACCCTCTTTCAAAATAACAGAAGGATCAGATAACTCAGGAGAGTCCGCAAGGAAACTCCTCGAGAGGGCATCTGCCTTAACATTCTTAGTGCCAGGAAGAAAGGAAACCACAAAATTAAAACGTGTGAAAAACAAGGCCCACCTGGCCTGTCTAGGATTGAGTAGCTTGGCAGATTCCAGATAAACCAGATTCTTATGGTCCGTAAGGACCACCACCAGATGTTTGGCTCCCTCCAGCCAATGTCTCCACTCTTCAAAAGCCCACTTCATGGCCAATAACTCCCGATTACCCACGTCATAATTACGTTCAGTAGGAGAAAATTTTGAGAGAAAAAGGCACAAGGGTTACTTTTAGAGGTCTCTGGATCTTTTTGGGACAAAACGGCACCTGCCCCAATTTCAGAGGCATCAACCTCCACCTGAAATGGCAGAGAAACATCAGGCTGCCGTAGAACAGGAGCAGAAGTGAATCTCTGCTTAAGTTCCTGAAATGCAGAGACTGCCTCAGGAGGCCAATTCACCACATCAGAACCCTTTTTGGTCAAATCAGTTAATGGTTTAACAATAACCGAGAAATTACCAATAAATTTACGATAAAAATTGGCAAAACCCAAAAATCTTTGAAGAGCCTTTAATGAAGTAGGTTGGACCCAATCACAGATGGCCTGAACCTTGACCGGGTCCATTTCAATAACAGATGGGGACAAAATGAATCCCAGAAATGAGATCCTCTGTACGCCAAAAAGACACTTTGATCCCTTCACAAACAGAGCATTCTCTCTCAAAATCTGGAATACAGTTCGAACATGTTTCACATGAGAGTCCCAGTCATTAGAAAAAATCAAGATATCATCCAAATAAACAATCAGAAATTTATCCACAAAATCCCTGAAAATGTCATTCATGAAGGACTGGAAGACAGAAGGAGCATTAGTGAGCCCAAAGGGCATCACAAGGTACTCAAAATGCCCCTCCGGGGTATTGAATGCCGTCTTCCATTCATCCCCGTGCTTAATGCGAATAAGGTTATATGCCCCCCTGAGGTCAAGCTTGGTAAACCAAGTAGCGTTTTTCACCCTGGAAAACAGGTCAGAAATCAAGGGTAACGGGTATTGATATTTCACAGTAATATTGTTCAAAAGACGATAATCAATACACGGCCTTAATGAACCATCCTTTTTGGCCACAAAGAAAAAACCGGCACCTAAGGGTGAAGAGGATGGTCTGATATGACCCTTCTCCAATGACTCCTTGATATAAGACCGCATAGCGTCATGTTCAGGTACAGACAAGTTAAAAAGGCGACCTTAGGGAATTTACTACCAGGCACTAATTCAATAGCGCAGTCATAGCTCCTATGGGGAGGCAAGGATGCAGATTTACTTTCGCTAAACACATCAGAAAAATCAATCAAAAAGTCAGGAACATCCTGAGCCTGGGGGGAGGCAGAAAAAACAGGAGTGTTGGTATTAACACATTGGCAGCCCCAACTGGTTACAAACACAGATTTCCAATCCAAAACAGGATTATGAGACTGTAACCAAGGGAAACCCAGTACGATAATATCATGCAGATTATACAGAACCAAAAATTGCAGCACTCTTGATGATCAGGTTCAACCCTCATTATCACCTGAGTAGAGAACTGAGGTTTATTCTCAGCCAAAGGGGTAGAATGATCCCCAGAAGGGGAATAGACTTCTGTAGGGGTATCAAGGGAAACCCACAACGTTTAGCAAAATCATAATCCATCAGGTTAATAGCTGCTCCAGAATCAACGAAAGCCTGAGCAGAAAATGAGGACAGAGAGCATATCAGAGTGACAGTTAGTAAAAACTTAGTCTGAACACTACCCAAGGCAACTGAGCGTGCAAAACGTCTTCCCCGCTTAGGGCAGACTGAAATAGCATGAGAGGCATCACCACAGTAGAAACATAACCCATTGCGCTTTCGAAACTCATGACGCTGTGCCCCAGACACCACTCTATCACACTGCATGGATTCAGAAGCAGGTTCACAAGGCAACACTATTCCACGCATACTTCTCCGCTCACGCAAACGTCTGTCAATTTGAATCGCTAATGACATAGAATCATTGAGACCAGAGGGGACAGGGAATCCCACCATAACATCCTTTACATTATCTGACAGCCCTTCCGAAAAAGGGCCGCCAAAGCGTCGTCATTCCACTTGGTCAGGACTGCCCACCTACGGAATCTCTGACAGTATAACTCAGCGTCATCAAGCCCCTGATTTAATGCCAACAAGGCTTTTTCAGCTTGATCAGTGACATTAGGCTCATCGTACAATAACCCCAAAGCCTGAAAAAATGCATCAACATCACTCAAAACAGGATCCCCAGGTGTCAGGGAAAAAGCCCAATCCTGAGGATCGCCGCGCAGGAGAGAGATGACATATTGAACCTGCTGCGCTGCGTTTCCTGAGGACTTAGATTTTAAGGCAAAAAACAATTTACAATTATTTTTGAAATTCTGAAACTTAGCTCGATCCCCTAAAAACAAATCTGGCATGGGGATCTTAGGTTCCACAACAGGCAACCTAGCAAGATATGCAGCAATACTCTGAACCTCAGTGGCAAGCTGATCCACACGGCCAGACAACTGTGCAAACTCCATTGAGAGAAAAAATCCTCCCCAGCACCCAGAGATACAGAGGGAAAAAAAACAAAAAAAAACAAATGCAACAAACAGAAAAATATCTCTGACAACTCTGACAACCGTTTTTTGTTTCACAATATTTTTCCCTTCTGTGAGTACCATACAATTTTAAATTTAGGCCGGTGATACTGTTATGATTCGGTAGCTGAGGAGTGCAGGCAAAAAGGCAATACACCAGAGCAGTTGGAATCTATGAGATTGCAGTACCCTGACTAACCACCACAACTAGAGGCAGCCGTGGAGCGTTCCTACGTTGGTCCTAGACGCCTCTTCACAGCCTGAGAAACTAACTACACCTAAAGATAGAAATAAGAAAGCTATCTGCCCCGGAGCAGAACCCCAAAGATAATAGCAAGCCCCCAAACATGTAATGGCGGTTAGACAAGACGAAATACTGACACAGACAGAAAATAGTATGAGCAAACGTTGGGGCCCAAACTAACTAAATAGAAAAGGATAGGAAGGGTACTTACTGCAATCCCAAAAAAACCCTGAAAGCACCAACTCTACTAATTTCAAAAACACCTGAGATCACACGACCTCTACCACCTAAATTAGCTCTCTGGTGTAACAAAATCAAAACAGCAGCCACTGAAAAAACTGGAAAAAAACAAAAGTACAAACATCAGTGGCTGAACTAAACTGAGAGGGCAAAAGCCCCCTGAGGGGACCCAGAAGGCCCCCAAAGAAGTGCAGGACAAAATGCAAAAATCAAGCACAGAAACAAAAAGAAGAAAATGTCTTATCTGTTAGCAGGAGATGCAGACACGACACAGCAGGCTACAAAGAAACTGGAATCAAGGATTCAGACCAGAACAATTGATCACCGGCAACCCTGATGGGAAGGTGACTCCCTTATATAAGACCAGTCAGTAACACCTGATTCCCAGTCCTCACAATCTTCACTGAACAGACCAGTACCGCTTGTAACCACCAGAGGGAGCCTCTGCTCAGAACTCATCTCAAACCCATTCACAACACTTGACATTTTTGGCTAATTGGTGCTGCTCCATTCTATTTAAAAAAACTCAAATCTATTAGTGTGACGCGCTTCCATCCGTATCCAATACATTAGTTGCAAACACTATAGAAGTACATAAAGGAGCCTTTCAGAGCTAGTGAACAGTTGTCTGCAGTGTTTACTGCAGTCTCTGAGGAATAAGCACACTTAGGCCTTATAACTTTTCTGCCTATCTTTATCAATCTACCAAGATGAAGAAGGCAGGGAGTAAGGCACGTGGTCGTGGGCGTGGAGTTACAGCAGGGAGAGGACGTGGGATTCTGTGGCTGCTGCCGCCCCCAGTGACACAGCATCCACCAGTTTTCCCCGTGAGCTTTCCTTTATGCACACTTTTGTAGGAGCTCGGCGTACCCCCCTGCTGCAGGGAAGAACAAATTGAAGCGTTGTTGGTTGGATGGCAGCCAATTGCTTCCACCTCCTCTCAGGACCAGAGCACTGTTGAGCAACCATCTGTCTCTTCACCGCCTGCCAAATTGCCAAGGCAGTCAGAGAGCTCTGTACAGGAGCCAGCTGAGTCTCTACTTCTGTTCTCAGAATCTGTTGGCTTGAAAAGATGGGCCCAGCCAAGCAGCATTCTGGAATGTGAAAAAGAGGGGTATGCAGTGATGCGCAACAGCTTTGTCTCTCTGAATCTGAAGAGGCGGGTGAGCCAGTGCCGATGGTCAGCACACCGCAGAACCATCTGATGATGATGAGACTCAGGTGCCAGTTTCTGTTGAGCATGGTGCTGACCAGACCACCCAACAGCAGCAGGTGTTGGAAGAGGGTAAGTGGAGATGATGAGGTCCTTGACCCAACATGGCGTGGAGGAACAGGAAGGTGTGGAGCAGCTCTGAGGAAGAGATTCCCCCAACGGTCCAAACAGGAGGGAGAGGTAGGCTACAGACTCGGTTGCCTAATAACATATATATTCCCACATATTTATATTTAGAAAGACCCAGATGGGTTATACTGTGATACCTCATCTGGCTATATTAAACCAGCTCAAATTAAACCAGCTCAAAAAGTATGGAGAACAGGAGAAAAAAGAGCTATAAGGCATTTATATTTAATCAGAAAAATAGAAAATTTTTATAGTAACAACATTAATATCAATAATAGTACAACTCATCAGGTGACAATTGCAAACAAGAACCACCTCACATAATACTCAATTTGCCTCAGGAAGGTGAACACTTATGTATCTATAGAGTCAAACTGCCATATCCATAGAGGTTACTCTATGGATAAATACATGTATATTGGATCAGCAGACTCACATTATAGACATAAAAAGACTGCAAGACTGCAAGTCTAAATAAAGTGTTTATATCAGTTATGGACACATATCAATATGCAGCAGATCACAGCAAACTCACGTTATAAATATATAATCACCATATAAATGATATTACTGAACCTATGACAAATGAGTGTATAGCCATATCAGTAAAGACTGCTCCGTGAGTAATACATGTGTATGGGATCAGTAAACTCACATTATGGACATATGAGAGACTGCAAGTCTAATTAAAGTGGTTTATATCAGTTATGGACACATATCAATATGCAGCAGATCACAGCAAACTCACGTTTATAAATATATAATCACCATATAAATGATATTACTGAACCTATGACAAATGAGTGTATAGCCATAAACAGTAAAGACTGCTCCGTGACTAATACAAAGTGTATGGATCAGTAAACTCACATTATGGACATATGAGGACTGCAAGTCTAATTAAAGTGGTTTATATCAGTTATGGACACAATATCAATATGCAGCAGATCACAGCAAACTCACGTTTATAAATATATAATCACCATATAAATGATATTACTGAACCTATGACAAATGAGTGTATAGCCATATCAGTAAAGACTGCTCCGTGAGTAATACATGTGTATGGGATCAGTAAACTCACATTATGGACATATGAGAGACTGCAAGTCTAATTAAAGTGTTTATATCAGTTATGGACACATATCAATAAAGCAGCAGATCACAGCAAACTCACGTTTATAAATATATAAATCACCATATAAATGATATTACTGAACCTATGACAAATGAGTGTATAGCCATATCAGTAAAGACTGCTCCGTGAGTAATACATGTGTATGGGATCAGTAAACTCACATTATGGACATATGAGAGACTGCAAGTCTGATTAAAGTGGTTTATATCAGTTATGGACACATATCAATATGCAGCAGATCACAGCAAACTCACGTTTATAAATATATAATCACCATATAAATGATATTACTGAACCTATGACAAATGAAATGTATAGCCATATCAGTAAAGACTGCTCCGTGATAATACATGTGTATGGGATCAGTAAACTCACATTATGGACATATGAGAGACTGCAAGTCTAATTAAAGTGTTTATATCAGTTTATGGACACATATCAATATGCAGCAGATCACAGGAAACTCACGTTTATAAATATACTACATGTCACCAATCACAAGAAAACGCTGTAATAACAATGGCAAGTTTATTTATCTCCCCACATATTCTCCTTTGCCTTAGTGATTTGGTAAGATTATCTTTATAACATCTATAATGTCTTTTACTTTCATCATGTTACTTTCACAATGTGTTATATGAGAAATGGGGCACTCTTGAGCCTGCTTATATCTGACACTTGCCATTGTATCACAGCGTTTTCTTGTGATTGGTGACATGTAGTGGAGATATGGACATTATTGAGACTGCTCTTATTTGACACTTGTCACTTTTATTGTAGCGCTGCATGTGGTTATATACCTGTAAATTAAACACAAACCATTTCAAGCTTGATTCGGTACTATTACCCTTGCAGTCTCTCATATGTCCATAATGTGAGTTTACTGATCCCATACACATGTATTACTCACGGAGCAGTCTTTACTGATATGGCTATACACTCATTTGTCATAGGTTCAGTAATATCATTTATATGGTGATTAATATATTTATAAACGTGAGTTTGCTGTGATCTGCTGCATATTGATATTGTGTCCATAACTGATATAAACCACTTTAATTAGACTTGCAGTCTTGCAGTCTTTTTATGTTCTATAATGTGAGTCTGCTAATCCAAATATACATGTATTATCCATAGAGTAACCTCTATGGATAAGGCAGTTTGACTCTATAGATACATAAGTGTTCACCTTCCTGAGGCAATTGAGTATTATGTGAGGTGTTCTTGTTGCAATTGTCACCTGATGTATTGTACTATTATTGATATTAATGTTGTTACTAATAAAAATTTTCTATTTTTATGAATAAATATAAATGCCTATATAGCTCTTTTTTCTCCTGTTTCTCCAGACTCGGTTGCCTGTACCTCCACTTTGGCACCCGTCGGAGCAGTTCCTTCCAAAAGCAAGAACGGGCGCTCCCAGGACTTGCACTGCCATGGTCCTTTTTTGACACCTTGCAGATGATATTTGCTATGTCAAATGCAAGCTGTGTAATCAAAAAGTCAAAAGAGGTAAAAGTGTCAGTAGCCTCAATACCACTAATATGTGGAAACATGGCGGACCAAGCACGTGGTGGAGTTACAAAGACACACTGGAGACGTAGGCCAACCTACAGCACCACATACATCTTCAGCTCGTGTTGGAGCCTCTTCCTCCAGCTCATACACAGCTGGTTCGGCTTCCTCACAGGATCGCCATGGAAGAACCCTTGTCACTGTTGTCCAGAGACCCAGTGTTATTCCACCCACAGCAGCAAGTTCCCTGTCATCCTCACACTTCCAGGCCACTTTACAGCCATCGGTAGCACAGGCATGAGAGAAAGACGGCCATATTCTCGGCAAACCATCCCCGAGCACAGGCTCGAATGCCGGAATTGCAAAACTCCTGTCCCTTGAAATGCTGTCATTCAGGCTGGTGGAGACTGACAGTTTCCGTAACTTAATGGCATTGGCAGTCCCACAATACAATGTGCCAAGCCGATTTTATTTCAGCAGGCAAGCCGTCCCTGGCTGCAAAAGCATGTTGAGGGAAAAATTAAACATGCGCTACTAAACCCTGTAAGGTTCTGTGTATCTGTTTCTGAAACTCAGTTTGTTCGTCGGCCATTTGCTTTCTGTTTTGCTGCAGCTATCTTGCCCTCAGTTAAAATGGAGTTTTCCAGCTTGCATGTTCCGCCCTGATTCTCTCCGTTTGCTTCTTAAACAGCCACAGCTGAGCAATCAGTGCTTCAGAACTAGCCTGCAGTGAACCTGTGTTCTGACTCCTGAAGCCTTGGACCTTGTACTCCAGCCATTCCTACTGAGGAACTCTGAAGCACTTGTGGACTCTGACTCTGCTCTGAGAGCCTCACGTTTGCATGGACTTGCGGAAACAAGAAAAGATCTGAATCTGTTGTGGAGAGTTATTGCTGAGCTTAGATTACTCTGGCCTCTGTGTCTCCTGCTTCTGTGGTTTTGCAACCTGTTGTTTATTTTTGCCAATTTGTATGAAGCAAACAAGACTTTCTTTATCAACCTGTGTTCTCAATTAATTTACATCGCACCCAAGCACAAGACGCTATATGAACTGATACCACATACATTACAAGATTCTTAAGCCAAACGTTAGTGTCTGCTGGGTCTGGAAAGGCTTGTCTGCTGTACTGTGGATATCGGATGTCCGGTTGTACTTTCTGGATGACAGTGGTTTGACTTCTCACAACCATTCCAGGTGAGCAATTCCCTTAAGTTTTTTTTTCTGCAGTGTTATCACAGGTAAACACTATTGTTTTTTTTTTTTTTTTTTCTCCTCTTCTCTTTTGTTGCTGAAACTCTGGATATCAGATGTCTGGTTGAAAGCTTTCTGTGATGATAGATGGTTGTGACTTCTCACAACCCATTCCAGGTGAGCATTCCCTTAAAGTTTTTTTCTTTCTTCAGTGTTGCCACAGGTGAACCTATGTTTTTTTTTCTCTCTTCCTTCCAGTATCCTGTCTTAAAAGATCTGAAAATGGAGGCCCGCATAAAGGAACTTTGCGGAGTGACTGATAATATCCTTGCAGATTTGCAGAATATAAAGACCCTTTTACAAATCTTCAGGACCTAAATTAATCACAATTTGCAATGGTTGGACAGACTACCCAGGATTTGCGAGCCAGGATTGAGGTTCTGGGGGGCGAGTCCAGGCTCCTGCCGTGGCCCCGAGTTCTGGGATTCCCAAGTTGCCCCTTTTTCGTTTTTGGTGGTGAACGTGAAAAATTCAGGGGATTTGTTAATCAATGTAATCTTTTTTTTTCTGCACATGCTTCACAATTTCCTACTGAACGATCTAAGGTGCTTACAATAATTATGTTGCTTACCAACAAGCTTTGAATGGCAAACCCTCTGATTGAACTGAGGATGATTGTTGAATCACCTTGATGTTTTATTTCAGCCATGGGCAGGTGTTTGATGACCCCAACGGGTGCAACAGCTGAAGCAGCCATGTTAGCTTGCGCCAAGGTAAGCACTCGTGTAGCTGAATATGCCTTGGATTTCAGGAGATGGGCCTTGATACCACCTGGTGACAATTCCGCCAAAAAATCTATTTTCGAAGGGTTATCCCCACTGATTAAGGATGAACTTGCTCGTGCCGACCCTCCCACTGCGTTAGGTGACTTTATTAACTACTGCATCCGTATTGATACTCGTTTAACTGAACGCAGGCAGAGAGATGGTTCGAAAGCATCTACTAAACCTTTCCTACCTTCCTCCCAGCTAAGGAACCTTTGAATAGGATAACACGGGAACCTGAACCTGAACCCATGCAGGTAGACTCTTTACTACGACGGGTTAGTGATGCACGCAAGGAACATCGTTTTAAGGAGAATCTATGTTTCTATTGTGGTAAGTCAGGGCACTTTATTATTAACTGTCCCAGCCGTTCTCGCAAGACTACTGCAGCACTCATTCATTGTGAGTGTTTGCGAGAGGGATCTGGTCAGGTCCGAGCCTCAGGCTCCAGAGAGAGCTGCCGCAACAGATCTTGATTTCTCGGACTTAAACTCCGTTACCTCTGAGGACGTTGACTGTGTAATGCTGCCATCTTTCAAGTTTCCTCAGCGGTGTCCCAGCTGAGTTGTAAGAAAAACAATTCTCACTGTTTTCTTTCCATCAAACTCTGGGTTGACTCAGCCTGGGTGTCTAGCTCTGCTATGACGACTCAGGTGCAAGTGGAAATTTTATGGATGTCTCCTTTGCTCTAAAACAGGGAATACGTTCAGTTAAGAAGGCTACTCCAGTACAGATGGAAACTGTGGATGGCTCCCTGCGACCTCTGGACCAGTGGATCAGAAACAGAGCCTTAAAGGTTCTTATGGTAAAGATCATCAAGAGAAACTGTCCTTTATGCTTATCTCTTCTCCTCACTTTCCCATTATCTAGGGCTACCATGGCTGCAGCTCAGAATCCACCATTAACTGGAGACCAAGGAATTACACTTTCCAGAGAAACAGATGAGTCCAAAAATTTCGCTTGCTCTGTTTCCTAAAGGAACCATGTCAGTCCCTGAACTACCAGCTGTAATACCAGGACTATGTGGATTTATGTGACAAGAAGAACGCTGACCACTTCCTCCTCACCGTCCATATGATTGTCCAATTGAATTTTTGCCTGGAGCAGAGATACCTTTTGGTAAAGATCTACCCCCTGGCGGGCCCAGCTGAAGGCTTTAAAAGTACATGACGAAAATCTAGCCAAGGGCTTCATACGCCCCCTTCATCTCCTGCAGGGGCACCCATATTCTTTTGTAAAGAAGAAAGATGGATCCCTGAGACCATGCGTAGACTATAGGGACCATAAGGTTACTATTAAAAAACTTATCCATTGTCCTTTAATCCCTGAGTTATTGGAAGAGTGCGACATGCCAAAATTTTTTCTAAACTAGATCTTCGTGGGGCCTAAACTTATCCGTATTAGACCTGGGATGAATGGAAGACTGCATTCAGGTCACGCTATGGACACTTTGAAAATCTGGTTATGCCTTTTGGTCTGAGTACCCGCCCCAGCCACTTTCCAACACTTGGTGAATGACATCTCAGGATCTCCTAGATACATTCGTGGTAAATTTTATTTGAAGATATTTAATTTTTTCTAACTCCACCAGAGGAACATCATGGACATTGTGAGAATGGTCTGGAACGTCTAAGACAAAATCATCTTACATCAAGCTTGAAAAGTGTGAATTCCATAAGACCGAAATTCAATTTTCTGGGGTATGTACTGTCTACACAAGGAATTAGTATGGAAGGAAGAAAACCCAAGCCATCAATGATTGGCCAAGTCCTAGAAATGTGAAGGAGGTACAGCGCTTCATCGGGTTTGCAAAACTTCTATAGACGTTTCATTAGAAATTTTCTCTGAGGTAGTGTCACCTATCACCCAACTTACCCGGAAGGAGTCTAAGTTCTCCTGGACTCCCCAAGCCCAGGAAGCATTTTCCCGTCTAAAAGAAAAATTTACCACTGCACCTATCCTATACAATCCCAACCCAGAGCTTGCCTTCATAATAAGGTGGATGCTTCAGACTGTGCCGTGGGAGCATACTCTCTCAAGAACAGGTGAGAAGAATGTCTTGCATCCCTGTGCCTTCTTTTCCCAGCAGTTGTCTTCGGCTGAGAAGAACTACGATGTGGGCAATAGAGAGTTGTTGGCCATTAATTGCCGCCTTCAAAGAATGGAGACACTTTCTTCAAGGAGCTGCACAGCAAATAGTCGTTCTGACAGACCATCGTAATCTTGAGTTTATCAGGTCGGCTAAGTGCCTGACTCCTCGCCAGGCTCGCTGGAAACTTTTCTTAAACCAATTTAATTTTAATTATTTCTTATAGACCAGGATCGTCAATGGAAGGCTGAGCACTCTCTAGGATTTACTCAGCAGAGACACGTCCAATTACCCTCCTAAGACTATTCTTCCGACTCTAGATTCCTAGGAGGATTCATCATCAAGACCTAATTAAAGACATCAAGGAAGCATACCATGCGGATTCTTTTTTGGCTCAACCCCCAAGGGACTAAGTCTTGTCTTTAAGAATGGTGTTGGACGGGACAACGTCTTTAAAATACCTGAAACAGTCAGATTGAGAGTATTGCAAAATCATTCACGATTCCAAAATACCGGGATAGAGGAAACTAAAGACACAGGAATTTCTTCTCGTTTCTTTTTGTGGCCCACTTGTAGGGAAAGGATGTTTTTGGACTATGTCACTTCGTGTGAGGTTTTTTGCAAGATGCAAAACCCCTCGCTCTTCACCAACGGCTGTTACAGCCTCTTCCCACCGCTCCCGCCCGGGGGACCATTTCTAGGACTTCATTGTGGAAATTACCAACCTCTCAAGGGAAGAACACTATTCTATGGTGGTTGACCGTTTAACAAAGCAGCTCATTTATCCCTTGGTCGGCTTTCCCATGCAAAACAGACATCAGATTTTATGATTAAAGATGTTTTTCGTTTACATGGAGTACCGGATGAGGTTATTTTTGGATCGAGGGGTGCAATTCACTCTGGTTTTGGCAAATTCTGGGCAGCATTGGACATTAAAGTAAACCTTTCTTCTGCTTTTCATCCCCAGACAATGGACAAACCGAACGAACCATCAAACCTGGACAGATCTCCCTTTACGCCACCCACAAGGG
>JARQOD010003676.1:0-62343 GCA_033576555.1 Oophaga sylvatica | reverse complement strand
TAAAATGGAGATACAAAAGACAAAAAGTGCAAATTTTCAATATGGAGGTAAAAACCCCCTTCCTGCCAAATGAACAATTACAGGGGTCCAAATGGTGCATATGATGGGCAAAAACTCAAAAAGAGGGGGTGAAGGAGTAACAATATAGGGTAAAGCTCCTTCATGGACAATAAAGCAAATGCAAAACAGCGCGGAAAAATCCACCTTTTTCTGCACTAAGCTAAAGTGCTACCAATAACATGCATACACATAGGCATTATAACCGGACAGAGAGGACATCGGGACTTATGAAAAGAGTGGAACCCCAACGCGCGTTTCGCATGTATTTCCCTCGGGGCCCCCCCGAGGAAGTACATAGCGAAACGCGCTTTTGGGGTCTTCCAGCTTTTCTCAGTAATTTGAAGTCCTCTCTTTTCCGGGTTATATATGCCAGTGTATGCATTGTTTTGGTGCACTTCAGCCTAGTAGCAGAAAGGGGATTTACTCTGCGCTGTTGCATTTGCTTCATTGTCCATAAAGTGTTTTAACCCTCTATATTGATTATCTCTTCTACCACCTGTTTTTTTTGATTTATGCCTATACAAATGCCCCATTAGTGAAGTGTATTGTTCATTTGAGCAGGAAGGTGGTTTCACCTCCATATTGAATATTTGCAGCTTTTTGTCTTTTGTATCTCCATTTATGCATCTGTATCATCAGTGACAGGATGTTTGCTATTATGGCAGGAAGGCAATTTTTGCCTCCATACTGATGATCCTCTCCTGCCTCTTTGATGATTTTGCTGCATATATACTCTCTCTACACATATATATATATATACACCATCAACTGGTCAGATGCTTCATGCACTGAACACTAACCTCAGAAACTTTTTGGTTATCATTATTGAGACACACTTTGTCTTTATGCTTGAGATCTCTTTGATACCTTATGCACTAGCTATTTAAACATCAATTTGTCTATACTGACCATATTCTTTCTATGTATATATATTTGATAAATATTTATTGTTGTATATAGATCTTCAGTGGAGGTACTCAGATGCATATATTTATATCTACATATATATAAAAATCAGAGATCCATTCTGACTGTATGGATTGTCTACATTGCTGTACAAATTTGTTATATCATCATTATAACTGACTTGCTGATTAAGATTCGGATGCTGTTTTCTCCCTTGTATTTGTTATTCTGACTTTTACTTGACCTTATTGGTTTTATCTATTTTTTTGATTTGTATTTAATAAAGTTTACAATTTTTCATTATGACTCCTAGTCCATGATTTCTTTGGGTTTTATTGTACGATGAGCCTAATGTCACTGATCAAGCTGAGAAAGCCTTGTTGGCATTAAATCAGGGGCTTGATGACGCTGAGTTATACTGTCAGAGATTCCGTAGGTGGGCAGTCCTGACCAAATGGAATGACGACGCTTTGGCAGCCCTTTTCCGGAAGGGTCTGTCAGATAATGTAAAGGATGTTATGATGGGATTCCCTGTCCCCTCTGGTCTCAATGATTCTATGTCATTAGCGATTCAAATTGACAGACGTTTGCGTGAGCGGAGAAGTATGCGTGGAATGGTGTTGCCTTGTGAACCAGCTTCTGAACCCATGCAGTGTGATGGAGTGGTGTCTGGGGCACAGTCATGAGTTTCGAAAGCGCAATGAGTTATGTTTCTACTGTGGTGATGCCTCTCATGCTATTTCAGTCTGCCCTAAGCGGGGAAGACGTTTTGCACGCTCAGTTGTCTTGGGTAGTGTTCAGACTAAGTTTTTATTAACTGTCACTCTGATATGCTCTCTGTCCTCATTTTCTGCTCAGGCTTTCGTTGATTCTGGAGCAGCTATTAACCTGATGGATTATGATTTTGCTAAACATTGTGGATTTCCCTTGATACCCCTACAGAAGTCTATTCCCCTACTGGGAATCGATTCTACCCCTTTGGCTGAGAATAAACCCCAGTTTTCTACTCAGGTGATAATGAGGGTTGAACCTGATCACCAGGAGTGCTGCAAATTTTTGGTTCTGTATAATCTGCATGACATTATCGTGCTGGGTTTTCCTTGGTTACAGTCTCATAATCCTGTTTTGGATTGGAAATCTGTGTCTGTAACCAGTTGGGGCTGCCAATGTGTTAATACCAACACTCCTGTTTTTTCTGCCTCCCCCCAGGCTCAGGATGTTCCTGACTTTTTGATTGATTTTTCTGATGTGTTTAGCGAAAGTAAATCTGCATCCTTGCCTCCCCATAGGAGCTATGACTGCGCTATTGAATTAGTGCCGGGTAGTAAATTCCCTAAAGGTCGCCTTTTTAACTTGTCTGTACCTGAACATGACGCTATGCGGTCTTATATCAAGGAATCATTGGAGAAGGGTCATATCAGACCATCCTCTTCACCCTTAGGTGCCGGTTTTTTCTTTGTGGCCAAAAAGGATGGTTCATTAAGGCCGTGTATTGATTATCGTCTCTTGAACAATATTACTGTGAAATATCAATACCCGTTACCCTTGATTTCTGACCTGTTTTCCAGGGTGAAAAACGCTACTTGGTTTACCAAGCTTGACCTCAGGGGGGGCGTATAACCTTAATCGCATTAAGCACGGGGATGAATGGAAGAATGCATTCAATACCCCTGAAGGGCATTTTGAGTACCTGGTGATGCCCTTTGGGCTCACTAATGCTCCTTCCGTCTTCCAGTCCTTCATGAATGACATTTTCAGGGATTTTGTGGACAAATTTCTGATTGTTTATTTGGATGATATCTTGATTTTTTCTAATGACTGGGACTCTCATGTGAAACATGTTCGAACTGTATTCCAGATTTTGAGAGAGAATGCTCTGTATGTGAAGGGATCAAAGTGTCTTTTTGGTGTACAGAGGATCTCATTTCTGGGATTCATTTTGTCCCCATCTGTTATTGAAATGGACCCGGTCAAGGTTCAGGCCATCTGTGATTGGGTCCAACCTACTTCATTAAAGGCTCTTCAGAGATTTTTGGGTTTTGCCAATTTTTATCGTAAATTTATTGGTAGTTTCTCGGTTATTGTTAAACCATTAACTGATTTGACCAGAAAGGGTTCTGATGTGGTGAATTGGCCACCTGAGGCAGTCTCTGCATTTCAGGAACTTAAGCAGAGATTCACTTCTGCTCCTGTTCTACGGCAGCCTGATGTTTCTCTGCCATTTCAGGTGGAGGTTGATGCCTCTGAAATTGGGGCAGGTGCCGTTTTGTCCCAAAAAGATCCAGAGACCTCTAAAAGTAACTGTTGTGCCTTTTTCTCTCGAAAATTTTCTCCTACTGAACGTAATTATGACGTGGGTAATCGGGAGTTATTGGCCATGAAGTGGGCTTTTGAAGAGTGGAGACATTGGCTGGAGGGAGCCAAACATCAGGTGGTGGTCCTTACGGACCATAAGAATCTGGTCTATCTGGAATCTGCCAAGCGACTCAATCCTAGACAGGCCAGGTGGGCCTTGTTTTTCACACGTTTTAATTTTGTGGTTTCCTTTCTTCCTGGCACTAAGAATGTTAAGGCGGATGCCCTCTCGAGGAGTTTCCTTGCGGACTCTCCTGAGTTATCTGATCCTTCTGTTATTTTGAAAGAGGGTGTAGTTCTTTCCGCCATCTCGCCCAATTTGAGACTTGCTCTGGAGGGGTGTCAGGAGGATAGGCCCGAGTGCTGCCCTGTTGGAAAATTGTTTGTCCCGGACCAGTGGAAAAAGAGTGTGATGTCTGAGATTCATTGTTCCGCATTGGCTGGGCATCCCGGAATTTTTGGTACCAGAGACTTGGTTAGTCGGTCCTTTTGGTGGCCTACCTTGTCTCGTGATGTCAGGGAATTTGTGCAGTCCTGCGGGACTTGCTCTCGCTCCAAGCCTTGCTCTCGCTCTAGTGGTTTGTTGATGCCATTGCCTGTGCCCAAGAGACCATGGACCCATATCTCTATGGATTTCATTTCCGACCTTCCTGTTTCTCAGAGAATGACCACCATCTGGGTAATTTGTGATAGGTTTTCCAAGATGATACATCTTGTGCCATTACCTAAGTTGCCTTCCTCCTCTGAATTGGTGCCGTTGTTCCTTCAGCACGTGGTTCGTTTACACGGCATTCCTGAGAACATTATGTCTGACAGAGGATTCCAGTTTGTTTCCAGATTTTGGAGGACTTTTTGTTCTAAACTGGGTGTTCAATTGTCTTTCTCCTCGGCATTTCATCCTCAGACCAATGGTCAAACTGAGAGAACAAACCAGACATTGGAGACTTATCTAAGATGCTTTGTGTCTGCTGATCAGGATGACTGGGTCTCTTTTTTGCCTTTGGCTGAGTTTGCTCTTAATAATAGGGCTAGCTCTGCTACTTTGATGTCTCCGTTTTTCTGTAATTCTGGGTTTCACCCTCGATTTTCTTCAGGACAGACGGAGGCTTCTGTCTGTCCAGGTGTTGACTCTGTTGTGGAGCGTATGCAACTAATTTGGGACCAGGTAGTGGAGAGGTTGTCCCTCTCTCAGGAGAGGGCCCAGCGGTTTGCTAACCGGCATAGGACTGATGGTCCTCGGTTTAAAGTGGGGGACTTGGTCTGGTTGTCCTCAAAGAATATTCCTATGAGAGTAGCATCTCCTAAATTTAAGCCTAGGTTCATTGGACCTTATAGGATCATGGAGATTATTAATCCTGTTTCTTTTCGTTTGCTTCTTCCAGGGACATTTAAGATCCATAACGTGTTCCACAAGTCCTTGTTGAAGAGGTTTGTTGAGCCAGTGGTTCCTGCTGCTGTGCCTCCTGACCCTGTTTTGGTTGAGGGCAATCTGGAGTATGTGGTTGAGAAAATATTAGATTCTCGTTTTTCTAGACGGAAACTCCAGTATTTGGTTAAATGGAGAGGTTATGGTCAGGAAGACAATTCTTGGGTGTTTGCTTCGGACATCCATGCTAGGAGACTTATCCGTGCGTATCATAGAACTCATCCTGACCGACCTGGTTGCTCAAATGAGGGTTCAGTGACCCCTCCTCAAGGGGGGGTACTGTTGTGAATGGGTTTGAGATGAGTTCTGAGCAGAGGCTCCCTCTGGTGGTTACAAGCGGTGCTAGTCTGTCCAGTGATGATTGTGAGGACTGGGAATCAGGTGTTACTGACTGGTCTTATATAAGGGAGTCACCTTCCCATCTGGGTTGCCGGTGATCAATTGTTCTGGTCTGAATCCTTTATTCCAGTTTCCCTTGTAGCCTGCTGTGTCGTGTCTGCATCTCCTGCTAACAGATAAGACATTTTCTTCTTTTGTGTTTGTGCTATATTTTTGCATTTTGTCCTGCACTTCTGTGGGGGTCTTCGGGGTCCCATCCGGGGCTTCTGCCCTCTCAGTTTTGTTCAGCCACTGATGTTTGTACTTTTGCTTTTTCCAGTTTTTTCAGTGGCTGCTGTTTTGATTTTGTTACACCAGAGAACTAATTTAGGTGGAAGAGGTCGTGTGATCTCAGGTGTTTTTGAAATTAGTAGAGTTGGTGCTTTGCGGGGTTTTTTGGGATTGCAGTAAGTACCCTTCCTATCCTTTTCTATTTAGTTAGTTTGGGCCCCAGCGTTTGCTCGTACTATTTTCTTTCTGTGTCAGTATTTCATCTTGTCTAACCGCCATTACATGTTTGGGGGCTTTCTATTATCTTTGGGGTTCTGCTCCGGGGCAGATAGTTTTCCTATATCTATCTTTAGGTGTAGTTAGTTTCTCAGGCTGTGACGAGGCGTCTAGGACCAACGTAGGAACGCTCCACGGCTGCCTCTAGTTGTGGTGGTTAGTCAGGGTACTGCAATCTCATAGATTCCAACTGCTCTGGTGTATTGCCTTTTTACCTGCACTCCTCAGCTACCGAAACATAACAGCCCCCCTACCAGGAGCCCATCCAGTCTAGCTTCTGGCCCCCCTACCAGCAGCCTATCCAGTCTGGCATCTGGCCCCCTACCAGCAGCCCGTCCAGTCTAGCATCTGGCCCCCCTACCAGCAGCCCATCCAGTCTAGCATCTGGCCCCCCAACCAGCAGTCCATCAAGTCTAGCATCTGGCCCCCCTACCAGCAGCAGTAGTATAGGTACACCCCCTCTCGTCAAACTCAAATCTGACAGGTCGACACGCCCCCTATCATTTAATCCGTCTCCCTGGGATTTGATCTGGCTGGACTTTGCTCAGGGTGGGAAATCTGGTCTGCTGGATTTGTGAATTTCAATCAAAGTGATTTATTCGTCTCTATTGATATTTTATCCACTGGATTAGATTAGTCTGTGGAGTATTAGTGTATTAAAGAGGAGAGAAACTTTTAAGGACCCAGTAAATGTATAAGGAGTTCTAGTTAAATACAGACTTCTGTATATAACTAGTATATAAGGATTTTTAGTGAATTAAAGAGTGAATCTTGATTTTATACTTTTTTGTGGAGAGAAACTTTTAAGGCCCCAGTAAATGCATGTAAAGCACTACTGTGGTGGAAAGCTGTATCAAGCTGGTAAAAGGTGTTTATTTTTTAGTATTATCCAGGATATAAGTTTTAAACTACAGCTGCAAAGGCAATTTAATTTGAAGTATCACCTTATAACACATTTGGAATTATGACGCTCAACTTATAGTTTTATTCAGTATATATATTTTTAGCTTGGCAGTGTATCTACACTTATATCAGGACTGGGAAGAATGTAATGACATGGAGTTAGGAATTTCCAGACTAGTTTCTGAGTTTTAGTGAAATACAGACTTTTGTTACAGATCGGTAACTTATTACCAACCTGTGTGTACAAGGCATGTGTTGTGTTAGAAGTCTAAATATTTTTCTATCTAGTGGCATTGTTGACATGAATTGTCATTGTGTAGAGAAACTTTTAAGGACCCAGTAAATGTCTGTAAACAGGACAATTGAGAGAATGAGTGAAGGTCGATGCTATTTAGCTATGCTAGTTCAGTTGCTGGAAATTACACACAGTAAATAGTCATGCATTGTGTATACCCAGTGGGATCTTTTAAAACCAACACATTTATGTGTGTTCTTCTTGAAGTTACAGCTCAAAGACATTTCAATCACTGAATTAATTGTGACATGCTAGACTGTAATTGAAATAAATTCAAAAAGGAAGCTTTTGCAGTATAAAATACAAATTTTATTAAGGTCTAAAATACATTATCATGGATAAAAATCCAAAAGAGTGGGATATACAGCATGCAGAAAAATAGCCAAATGCAGACAGGTATGAACTACATTCAAATCAATATATAATAGTGCCCATCTCCATATCTTATATGTTATAACGATAATAGACTAATCCGGGGCTAAACAATAATAACCTCCATATATTTGTCCATATATATGCAATCTATGTAACTCACAATATCCCCCATTAGGCAGACATATATGCACTATATATAGGATTATAAGTATCTTAATGAAGCATGTATATCAATAAAGTAACTTCCCCATCACAGATGCTAATATAATGATGTTAGCATGCAAGTGCAGAGCTCACAATACATACTGTGCGTGCATATGAAGTCAATTAACACATCCATATGAGGAGCTATATTAAAAAAGCAGCGCCATAGATGGGAGATCATACCTGAATGCTGCTTGGCACCCCTTGTGTATAGCCCTCATTTCTACCAGTGTTTGCTACAGATAGCTCACTTATTAAGCCAGGAGTAAACATAGTGACTGTTTCATGTGAGAATACATGCATAGGATGGGACCATTACTTAGTGTATACTATTTATGTACAAAGATGATACGGAAAATATATGCTTCCAAAGTTTACTGACAGGAACTACTTAGTGATGACAAATTCACAACAAATTTGTTATTTTGGGACTATTTTTTAACTGTTTCATGTGAGAATACAGGCATAGGATGGGGGCCATTACTTAGAATTTGTTATTTTGGGGCTATTTTTAACTGTTTCATGTGAGAATACAGGCATAGGATGGGAGCCACTACTTAGAATTCGTTATTTTGGGGCTATTTTTAACTGTTTCATGTGAGAATACAGACATAGGATGGGACCATTACTTAGTGTATACTATTTATGTACAAAGATGATACGGAAAATATATGTTTCCAAAGTTTAATTGTAGCGAATCAAAGTGTATTAAACTGATTACTAACCCGATTACGGCAACTTGATAACAAATTCACAACAAATTCGTTATTTTGGGACTATTTTTTAACGATGCTAAGCCCCTCAGATATGAAAGACAGGCAGCGCATCGCTGTTGTTTGGAAAATACCATATTTCATAGATGGTGCTGATCCGCTGAATCATTTTTAAACACTCATGCATACACACCATTTTGATCACCATTCAACAAAAAAAAAATTGAGGCATGTTGGAACATGTCCCGGCCTATTTTGGCACATGAGAAATGAACTTTTTAACATACCTGTGTTTCGGACCATTATGACGCACCAGAAACACACGGTGCCATGTACTCTAGCCCATAATATTCGATTTTGAGCACCATTCAACAAAAAATTGAGGCATGTTGGAACATGTCCCGACCTATTTTGCCACATGACAAATGTTCTGACTCTCAGATGCTATTTTATTAGTTACCATACGAATATTATAGCGAGTCAAGGTGTATTAAATTGATTACTAACCCGGTTACGGTAACTTGATAACAATTTCACAACAAATTCGTTATTTTGTGACTATTTTTAACTGTTTCATGTGAGAATACATGCAGAGGATGGGGCCAATACTTGGTGTATACTATTTATGTACAAAGATGATACGGAAAATATATGTTTCCAAAGTTTACTGACAGGAAGTACATAGTGGGGAGAGCCCTCTTGCAGTGCTAACCTGACTACAAGCCCTCACTGCTACTTTTCCTCTTGTCTAACATCACAATACAACCAAGTGGTTCTTCAAAACTATTTGTAAGTCTTCCGGCACAAAGCACATGTGAACAGTTGATGGTAATATTTTGCCACATGACAAATGTTTCTGACTCTCAGTTGCTAATACTGATAGACATATTGTGAACTGACATATAGGGTCCATGTGAGACACCATATTTTTCAACATTTTTGCTCCTTGACAGATTTATTTTGCATTATATTTTTTATTTTGCTTAAGGATCATGTACAGAGGAGTTTTTATGGTTTAATACTGATAGACATATTGGCCCAGGCATTTCCGGGCATGCCCGGACAAGTCCTGGCATGCCTGGACAAGTCCTGGTCACGTGACAACCGTGGAAAAAACAAGCCTGAAATTCAAAAACTATGTGCTGTCCGTTAACACACGCATAGTCATCTAGAAAATATTGAGCGAGTTGCTTCACAAATCCTCTCAAGGCATGATGAATGTCAACTTTCCCGCTATGAGCTACACACATGACCAACTGTATAGCCTGGGATGCGTAGCGTTCTTGTTGCATAGGCCTATTTTTAAAGATGCTATGCCCCTCAGATATAAAAGACTGTATGTTGGAACGTGTCCCGGCCTATTTTGGTCCATGCCCACTCCTATGCAGCGATATTGAGTACCGTTCAACAAAAATCAGGTACAATCTTTTTAACATATCTGTGTTTCGGGCCCTCATGCCGTACCAGAAGCACTCTGTGCCATGTACCCTAGCCCATAATAATCGATTTTGATCAGCATTCAACAAAAAAATTAGGGTGCAGACTTTTTAGCATACCTCTGTTTCTGACTCCCATGTCATACCAGAAGACCTATTTTGGCACATGCCCGCACCTATGCAACGGTTTTGACCACTACTCAACAAAAATTGACTACAAACTTTTTAACATACCTGTGTTTCGGACCCTCATGTCATACCAGAAGCACCCTGTGCCATGTACTCTAGACCATAATATTTCAAATCGGGTATGGGACCTACATAGCTTTGTTTTCTCAGGTATTAAAAAAAAGTGTGGAAAACTGAAAATCCCGCGGCCTGTGGTAATTTAGTGAGAACCATATAGACAAATCGGGTATCGTCACACACGAGACCACAACACCTCGCGCTATCACATTTACCACTAGTTTTCAAAAACCACTGCCTTAAAAATAAAGTAAGAATCGTGGTGACATGCATTGTGGTCTATAAGGGTATTTAGGTCGGAAATTTTGTTGCTGAGAGCAGAAAAACGTGCGTACAATTTACAGCCAAAATTTCATCCCTATCACACCTATTGCGTAAAATCGAGGTGGCACCTGCGTAAACTGGATGCGGTGTTTATAACGGATGCCCCTGCTATGCGCGATTGTTGCTCGTGAACTGACATTTACCAGGATCATCATCGTTTGTGAGGTGCCTGGGAGGTGTTCTGAACACCTCCGGAAAAATCGCGCGTCAGAAAGGGGGCGGGGCTTAGACGGAGCGGAATTTCCGCTCCGTCCAAAGCGCTATGGTTCCGGATCGTGGAACCATAGCCTAAATGTATAGTCTGAAAATTTACCGTTGCTAAAGAACAGTAAAAAGTCGTGCGTACAACTATCAGCCCCAAAACTCTCACCACTATCACAAACACTATTGCCTACAGAGGCGCCCCGCGAGAATTTCTGTATGTGTGTATCAAGATGCTCCCTGCTATGACCGATTGTTTGCTCGTGAATGCTGACATTTCCAGGATCATCATAGTTGTGTAAATGCGCTGGGAGCTCGTGTATCGGCCCCTAGGGTGTGATGCGTGATCATTTTAATTATTTTTCAATTCATAACCATACGTTCTCAGGCAGACAGGTTTATTTCACAGAAGTTGACTGTACAGTTGCATAATTTTTGTTTAAAATCATACATTTGCATAATTTTGTTTAAAATCACACAGTTCTGCGATAATGTCGGGTGTTGGACACGCACTTATCAGTCTCTCATACGTGTCGCAGAAAGATTTTAGTCTGTTCTGCGAGAGTTTATTATGCACGTACTGTGCAGACATGTCAAGAAACATTTTGGTGTGTTCACCAGTCCATACGGGTGTTGGCGTGTAAGGTGAGCGACCATCATCCTTCTGCTTCTTATTTACACGACGGCGCGATACCGCGCGTTTCTTTGACGGTAATGCATCGGCTGAATTGGCAGCTGCTGCTTCCGCGTTGCTATTTGCAGATTCTGTAGCTTGACACAGACGTATATTCTTAAGCCTACTACTCTCTGTATTCCCGGGGTGGTCGGTTGGCGCGTCGCTTTCTCCACGATCTGCGACACAACCGTGTGAAAGAGGCTCCGTTCTCACCTCCGTTCTGTTCTCAAATCCATAATTGCGCTGTTGCAAAACTCGCGAATGACGCTCCTCCGTAACTAAAGAAAAGATACGTGGTGTAGTTAACCGCTAAGCGGGCGAGATATAGGAAGAGCTACATGCCCCACTTTACTCTGATTCAACGCGATATTTGTAAAGCTACTAGCACCGATTATCTGTGAAACCGATGCATGATTGTTTGTATAACTACACTATAGAGCGGCCTAGACATATATACTTACAAGTATCCCCCGGGTGCTGATCTACAGAGAATGCTGAATTAACAGACATCTCGCTGCTTGAGCGCCGCCGTATGGGGCTGTTTTCTCCCTCAAACTGCAACCTCACGGGCGATACTTTAGCAGCTGTAAATAAAATATAACATACATGAATGCGCACAACACATTCACAAAGCTAACTTGACACACTTAAATAAAATATATCTACTAGTTACCGCTGAAATTTTTATCTGCGTGTATAAGTACACTATAGAGATGCGTAGACATATATGCTTACAAGTATGAGACGTGTAGTGTAGTTCAGAGATTGGTGAATTAAACGGTGTGGAGGTGCTCGGGCGTTTTCGTATGGGTGTGTTTTCTTTTTCAAGCTGCAGCCTCCTGCTCGTTAGTTTAACATCTGTAAATAAAATATAACTATTACTCGCCACAGAAATGATATCTACGCGGGCCACACGCATAAAGCTAAATTCGCAAAGTTACCGTAACAAGCGTCAATAAAATATATCCGCTAGTTAAGGGTGGGGACGCAGGGTACAGAGGATACAGACACATAACAGCCGTGTTTCAAGGACCCGCTACCTTTTCTGTTCCAGCGCCGTGTGCTTAGGGAATCACTCCATCTTTTAGAAGCGTAGGGTATCGCGCGAGTTAGAGGATTATAGTCCGGTTCTACGAACTCAACACCGGAATCCAGGGGATCCTCAACGATCTCAACATCGGAATCGCGATGCTCGAGCGCCTCAGCCGCCACGGTGTTTTCAACAGCCCAGTCCGCTACAGGTGTATCTGTATGAGAAAATGTATTTAATTACCAGACTAGATACATAGGCTTAAAACATCTGATATATCTATAGGTTTCTTGCCTGTGACAGACTGGTGAGAGCTGGAGGCTCGTCGCCCGCTAGCAAAGTTGCTATCCTTTAACAGGTTCTGCGTAATGAACCGATTCTCATAGGAGTAGTCTGAATGCACTCCACCTTCTTAAATAAGAAAGAATGAAATATATAATTTATATATACAAAGCGTAGACTCAGACATCCCGAGACATTGCGGAGTACCCTATATACTGTGTAAAACTTACCCGATTGTTCTGGTGAAAGCATAGCAGAATATTGACCGCGAGAATGTCTGGACTCCATCTTGAATAAAGAGGGGCCGCTATTAAATTAAAGCAAATAAAGATCAAGTATGAAAACACGGCTAACCTGTTAATACAAATAAACACTTAAACTATACTAACTTAATATAATTGAAACGAAATCCATAAAAATACTCACTCTAGTCCTGTTCAGATCGGAGTTGTGGTCTGTGAGTTTTGAACAAGTGCGAGCTGTATTGCTTGTGAGCCGGTTGTATTTATTGGGGGCTAACAGAGCGAACACGCCCTCTGTCACTGCCCCCACGCTAGGGGCAGAAAAAACATCCCATTCATGTTTTACAGAGGGATCATGGCAGCTAACCGCGTTGATGCAATATTGTAGAAGTAATATTTCACGACAGAAACCCCACCATCATTACCCTGTATTAGCTTTGTGCGTGTGGCCCGCGTAGATATCATTTCTGTGGCGAGTAATAGTTATATTTTATTTACAGATGTTAAACTAACGAGCAGGAGGCTGCAGCTTGAAAAAGAAAACACACCCATACGAAAACGCCCGAGCACCTCCACACCGTTTAATTCACCAATCTCTGAACTACACTACACGTCTCATACTTGTAAGCATATATGTCTACGCATCTCTATAGTGTACTTATACACGCAGATAAAAATTTCAGCGGTAACTAGTAGATATATTTTATTTACGTTTGTCAAGTTAGCTTTGTGAATGTGTTGTGCGCATTCATGTATGTTATATTTTATTTACAGCTGCTAAAGTATCGCCCGTGAGGTTGCAGTTTGAGGGAGAAAACAGCCCCATACGGCGGCGCTCAAGCAGCGAGATGTCTGTTAATTCAGCATTCTCTGTAGATCAGCACCCGGGGGATACTTGTAAGTATATATGTCTAGGCCGCTCTATAGTGTAGTTATACAAACAATCATGCATCGGTTTCACAGATAATCGGTGCTAGTAGCTTTACAAATATCGCATTGAATCAGAGTAAAGTGGGGCATGTAGATCTTCCTATATCTCGCCCGCTTAGCGGTTAACTACACCACGTATCTTTTCTTTAGTTACGGAGGAGCGTCATTCGCGAGTTTTGCAACAGCGCAATTATGGATTTGAGAACAGAACGGAGGTGAGAACGGAGCCTCTTTCACACGGTTGTGTCGCAGATCGTGGAGAAAGCGACGCGCCAACCGACCACCCCGGGAATACAGAGAGTAGTAGGCTTAAGAATATACGTCTGTGTCAAGCTACAGAATCTGCAAATAGCAACGCGGAAGCAGCAGCTGCCAATTCAGCCGATGCATTACCGTCAAAGAAACGCGCGGTATCGCGCCGTCGTGTAAGTAAGAAGCAGAAGGATGATGGTCGATCACCTTACACACCAACACCCGTATGGACTGGTGAACACACCAAAATGTTTCTTGACATGTCTGCACAGTACGTGCATAATAAACTCTCGCAGAACAGACTAAAATCTTTCTGCGACACGTATGAAAGACTGATAAGTGCGTGTCCAACACCCGACATTATCGCAGAACTGTGTAATTTTAAACAAAATTATGCAAATGTATGATTTTAAACAAAAATTATGCAACTGTACAGTCAACTTCTGTGAAATAAACCTGTCTGCCTGAGAACGTATGGTTATGAATTGAAAATAATTAAAATGATCACGCATTACACCCTAGGGGCCGATACACGAGCTCCCAGCGCATTTACACAACTATGATGATCCTGGAAATGTCAGCATTCACGAGCAAACAATCGGTCATAGCAGGGAGCATCTTGATACACACATACAGAAATTCTCACGGGGCGCCTCTGTAGGCAATAGTGTTTGTGATAGTGGTGAGAGTTTTGGGCTGATAGTTGTACGCACGACTTTTTACTGTTCTTTAGCAACGGTAAATTTTCAGACTATACATTTATAGACCACAATGCATGTCACCACGATTCTTACTTTATTTTTAAGGCAGTGGTTTTTGAAAACTAGTGGTAAATGTGATAGCGCGAGGTGTTGTGGTCTCGTGTGTGACGATACCCGATTTGTCTATATGGTTCTCACTAAATTACCACAGGCCGCGGGATTTTCAGTTTTCCACACTTTTTTTTAATACCTGAGAAAACAAAGCTATGTAGGTCCCATACCCGATTTGAAATATTATGGTCTAGAGTACATGGCACAGGGTGCTTCTGGTATGACATGAGGGTCCGAAACACAGGTATGTTAAAAAGTTTGTAGTCAATTTTTGTTGAGTAGTGGTCAAAACCGCTGCATAGGTGCGGGCATGTGCCAAAATAGGTCTTTCTGGTATGACATGGGAGTCAGAAACAGAGGTATGCTAAAAAGTCTGCACCCTAATTTTTTTGTTGAATGCTGATCAAAATCGATTATTATGGGCTAGGGTACATGGCACAGAGTGCTTCTGGTACCGCATGAGGGCTCGAAACACAGATATGTTAAAAAGATTGTACCTGATTTTTGTTGAACGGTACTCAATATCGCTGCATAGGAGTGGGCATGGACCAAAATAGGCCGGGACACGTTCCAACATACATGTCTTTTATATCTGAGGGGCATAGCATCTTTAAAAATAGGCCTATGCAACAAGAACGCTACGCATCCCAGGCTATACAGTTGGTCATGTGTGTAGCTCATAGCGGGAACGTTGACATTCATTATGCCTTGAGAGGGTTTGTGAAGCAACTCGCTCAATATTTTCTAGATGACTATGCGTGTGTTAACGGACAGCACATAGTTTTTGAATTTCAGGCTTGTTTTTTCCACGGTTGTCACGTGACCAGGACTTGTCCAGGCATGCCAGGAATTGTCCGGGCATGCCCGGACATGCCTGGGCCAATATGTCTATCAGTATTAAACCATAAAAACTCCTCTGTACATGATCCTTAAGCAAAATAAAAAATATAATGCAAAATAAATCTGTCAAGGAGCAAAAATGTTGAAAAATATGGTGTCTCACATGGACCCTATATGTCAGTTCACAATATGTCTATCAGTATTAGCAACTGAGAGTCAGAAACATTTGTCATGTGGCAAAATATTACCATCAACTGTTCACATGTGCTTTGTGCCGGAAGACTTACAAATAGTTTTGAAGAACCACTTGGTTGTATTGTGATGTTAGACAAGAGGAAAAGTAGCAGTGAGGGCTTGTAGTCAGGTTAGCACTGCAAGAGGGCTCTCCCCACTATGTACTTCCTGTCAGTAAACTTTGGAAACATATATTTTCCGTATCATCTTTGTACATAAATAGTATACACCAAGTATTGGCCCCATCCTCTGCATGTATTCTCACATGAAACAGTTAAAAATAGTCACAAAATAACAAATTTGTTGTGAAATTGTTATCAAGTTACCGTAACCGGGTTGGTAATCAATTTAATACACCTTGACTCGCTATAATATTCGTATGGTAACTAATAAAATAGCATCTGAGAGTCAGAACATTTGTCATGTGGCAAAATAGGTCGGGACATGTTCCAACATGCCTCAATTTTTTGTTGAATGGTGCTCAAAATCGAATATTATGGGCTAGAGTACATGGCACCGTGTGTTTCTGGTGCGTCATAATGGTCCGAAACACAGGTATGTTAAAAATTTTATTTCTCATGTGCCAAAATAGGCCGGGACATGTTCCAACATGCCTCAATTTTTTTTTTGTTGAATGGTGATCAAAATGGTGTGTATGCATGAGTGTTTAAAAATGATTCAGCGGATCAGCACCATCTATGATATATGGTATTTTCCAAACAACAGCTATGCGCTGCCTGTCTTTCATATCTGAGGGGCTTAGCATCTTTAAAAATTAGTCCCAAAATAACGAATTTGTTGTGAATTTGTTATCAAGTTGCCGTAATCGGGTTAGTAATCAGTTTAATACACTTTGATTCGCTACAATTAAACTTTGGAAACATATATTTTCCGTATCATCTTTGTACATAAATAGTATACACTAAGTAATGGTCCCATCCTATGTCTGTATTCTCACATGAAACAGTTAAAAATAGCCCCAAAATAACGAATTCTAAGTAGTGGCTCCCATCCTATGCCTGTATTCTCACATGAAACAGTTAAAAATAGCCCCAAAATAACAAATTCTAAGTAATGGCCCCCATCCTATGCCTGTATTCTCACATGAAACAGTTAAAAAATAGTCCCAAAATAACAAATTTGTTGTGAATTTGTCATCACTAAGTAGTTCCTGTCAGTAAACTTTGTAAGCATATATTTTCCGTATCATCTTTGTACATAAATAGTATACACTAAGTAATGGTCCCATCCTATGTCTGTATTCTCACATGAAACAGTTAAAAATAGCCCCAAAATAACGAATTCTAAGTAGTGGCTCCCATCCTATGCCTGTATTCTCACATGAAACAGTTAAAAATAGCTCCAAAATAACAAATTCAAAGTAATGGCCCCCATCCTATGCCTGTATTCTCACATGAAACAGTTAAAAAATAGTCCCAAAATAACAAATTTGTTGTGAATTTGTCATCACTAAGTAGTTCCTGTCAGTAAACTTTGGAAGCATATATTTTCCGTATCATCTTTGTACATAAATAGTATACACTAAGTAATGGTCCCATCCTATGCATGTATTCTCACATGAAACAGTACTATGTTTACTCCTGGCCTAATAAGTGAGCTATCTGTAGCAAACACTGGTAGAAATGAGGGCTATACACAAGGGGTGCCAAGCAGCATTCAGGTATGATCTCCCATCTATGGCGCTGCTTTTTAAATATAGCTCCTCATATGGATGTGCTAATTGACTTCATATGCACGCACAGTATGTATTGTGAGCTCTGCACTTGCATGCTAACATCATTATATTAGCATCTGTGATGGGGAAGTTACTTTATTGATATACATGCTTCATTAAGATACTTATAATCCTATATATAGTGCATATATGTCTGCCTATTGGGGGATATTGTGAGTTACATAGATTGCATATATATGGACAAATATATGGAGGTTATTATTGTTTAGCCCCGGATTAGTCTATTATCGTTATAACATATAAGATATGGAGATGGGCACTATTATATATTGATTTGAATGTAGTTCATACCTGTCTGCATTTGGCTATTTTTCTGCATGCTGTATATCCCACTCTTTTGGATTTTTATCCATGATAATGTATTTTAGACCTTAATAAAATTTGTATTTTATACTGCAAAAGCTTCCTTTTTGAATTTATTTCAATTACAGTCTAGCATGTCACAATTAATTCAGTGATTGAAATGTCTTTGAGCTGTAACTTCAAGAAGAACACACATAAATGTGTTGGTTTTAAAAGATCCCACTGGGTATACACAATGCATGACTATTTACTGTGTGTAATTTCCAGCAACTGAACTAGCATAGCTAAATAGCATCGACCTTCACTCATTCTCTCAATTGTCCTGTTTACAGACATTTACTGGGTCCTTAAAAGTTTCTCTACACAATGACAATTCATGTCAACAATGCCACTAGATAGAAAAATATTTAGACTTCTAACACAACACATGCCTTGTACACACAGGTTGGTAATAAGTTACCGATCTGTAACAAAAGTCTGTATTTCACTAAAACTCAGAAACTAGTCTGGAAATTCCTAACTCCATGTCATTACATTCTTCCCAGTCCTGATATAAGTGTAGATACACTGCCAAGCTAAAAATACATATACTGAATAAAACTATAAGTTGAGCGTCATAATTCCAAATGTGTTATAAGGTGATACTTCAAATTAAATTGCCTTTGCAGCTGTAGTTTAAAACTTATATCCTGGATAATACTAAAAAATAAACACCTTTTACCAGCTTGATACAGCTTTCCACCACAGTAGTGCTTTACATGCATTTACTGGGGCCTTAAAAGTTTCTCTCCACAAAAAAGTATAAAATCAAGATTCACTCTTTAATTCACTAAAAATCCTTATATACTAGTTATATACAGAAGTCTGTATTTAACTAGAACTCCTTATACATTTACTGGGTCCTTAAAAGTTTCTCTCCTCTTTAATACACTAATACTCCACAGACTAATCTAATCCAGTGGATAAAATATCAATAGAGACGAATAAATCACTTTGATTGAAATTCACAAATCCAGCAGACCAGATTTCCCACCCTGAGCAAAGTCCAGCCAGATCAAATCCCAGGGAGACGGATTAAATGATAGGGGGCGTGTCGACCTGTCAGATTTGAGTTTGACGAGAGGGGGTGTACCTATACTACTAGCAGCCCATCCAGTCTAGCATCTGACACCCCCACCTAATAGTAGCCCATCCAGTCTAGCATCTGGCCCCCCTACCAGCAGCCCATCCAGTCTAGCATCTGGCCCCCCTACCAGTAGCCCATCCAGTCTAGCATCTGACCCCTCTAACAGCAGCCCATCCAGTCTAGCATTTGGCCCCCTTACCAGCAGCCCATCCAGTCTAGCATATGGCCCCCCCTACCAGGAGCCCATCCAGACTAGCATCTGGCTCCCCTACCAGCAACATATCCATTCCAGCATCTGGCCCCCTACCAGCAGCCCGTCCAGTCTAGAATCTGGCCCCCTTACCAGCAGCCCATCCAGTCTAGCATCTGGCCCCCCTACCAGCAGCCCATCCAGTCTAGCATCTGGCCCCCCTACCAGCAGCCCATCCAGTCTAGCATCTGGCCCCCCCAACAGCAGCCCATCCAGTCTAGCATCTGGCCCCTCTACCAGTAGCCCATCCAGTCTGGCATCTGGCCCCCTACTAGTAGCCCATCCTGTCTAGCATCTGGCCCCTCTACCAGCAGCCCATCCATTCTAGCATTTGGCCCCCATACCAGCAGCCCATCCAATCTAGCATCTGACCCCCCTACCAGAAGCCCATCCAGTCTAGCATCTGGCCCCCTACCAGCAGCCCATCCAGTCTAGCATCTGGCCCCACTAACAGTAGCCCATCAGTCTAGAATCTGACAACCCCTACCAGCAGCCAATCCAGTCTAGCATCTGACCCCCCCTATCAGCAGCCCATCCAGTCTAGCATCTGGCCCCCCTACCAGTAGCCCATCCAGTCTAGCATCTGGCCCCCCTACCAGCAGCTCATCCAGTCTAGCATCTGGCCCCCCTACCAGTAGCCCATCCAGTCTAGCATCTGGCCCCTCTACCAGCAGCCCATCCAGTCTAGCATTTGGCCCCCCTACCAGCAGACTTCCCAGTCTAGCATCTGGCCCCCCTACCAGCAGCCTATCCAGTCTAGCATCTGGCCCCTCTACCAGCAGCCCATGCAGTTTAGCATCTGGCCCCCTACCAGCAGCCCATCCAGTCTAGCATCTGGCCCCCTAACAGCAACCCATCCAGTCAAGCACCTGACTCCCCCTACAAGCAGCCAATCAGTCTAGCATCTGACCCCCCTACCAGCAGCCTTTCCAGTCTAGCATCTAACCCCCCTACCAGCAGCCCATCCAGTCTAGCATCTGGCCCCTCTACCAGCAGCCCATCCAGTCTAGCATCTGACCTGCCCTACCAGCAGCCCATCCAGTCTAGAATCTGGCCCCCCTACCAGCAGCCAATCCAGTCTAGCATCTGGCCCCCCTACCAGCAGCCCATTCCGTCTAGCATCTCCCCTCCTACCAGCAGCCCATCCAGTCTAGCATCTGGCCCCCCCACCAGAAGCCCATCCAGTCTAGCATCTTGCCCCCTAACAGCAGCCCATCCAGTCTAGCATCTGGCCCCCCTACCAGGAGCCAATCCAGTCTAGCATCTGGCCACCTTACCAGTAGCCCTTCCAGTTTAGCATCTGGCCCCCTACCAGCAGCCCATCCAGTCTAGCATCAAGCCCCCTAACAGCAGCCCATCCAGTCTAGCATCTGTCCCCCCAACAGCAGCCCATCCAGTCTAGCATCTGGCCCCACTACCAGCAGCCCATCCAGTCTAGCATCTGACCCCCCCTACCAGCAGCCCATCCAGTCTAGCATCTGACCCCCCTACCAGCAGCCCATCCAGTCTAGCATCTATCCCCACTACCAGCAGCCCATCCAGTCTAGCACCTGGCACTTCTACCAACAGCCCATCCAGTCTAGCATCTGGCCCCCCTAACAGCAGCCCATCCAGTCTAGCATCTGACCCCCCCTACCAGCAGCCAATCCAGTCTAGCATCTGACCCCCTACCAGCAGCCCATCCAGTCTAGCATCTAACCCCCTTACCAGCAGCCCATCCAGTCTAGAATCTGGCCCCTCTACCAGCAGCACATCCAGTCTAGCATCTGGCCCCCTTACCAGAAGCCCGTCCAGTCTAGCATCTGGCCCCCCTACCAGCAGCCCATACAGTCTAGCATCTGGCCCCCCTACCAGAAGCCCATCCAGTCTAACATCTTGCCCCCCTACCAACAGCCCATCTAGTCTAGCATCTGGCCCCCTCACCAGGAGACCTTACAGTCTAGCATCTGGCCCCCCTACCAGCAGCCCATCCATTCTAGCATCTGCCCCCGCTACCAGCAGCCCATCCAGTCAAGCACCTGACTCCCCCTACAAGCACCCTTTCCAGTTTAGCATCTAATCCCCCTACCAGCAGCCCATCCAGTCTAGCATCTGGCCCCTCTACCAGCAGCCCATCCAGTCTAGCATCTGACCCCCCTACCAGCAGCCCATCATGTCTAGCATCTGGCCCCCCCTACCAGCAGCCAATCCAGTGTAGCATTTGGCCCCCCTACCAGCAGCCCATTCCGTCTAGCATCTCCCCCCTACCAGAAGCCCAATCCAGTCTAGCATCTGGCCCCCCTACCAGAAGCCCATCCAGTCTAGCATCTTGCCCCCTAACAGCAGCCCATCAAGTCTAGCATCTGGCCCCCCTAACAGGAGCCCATCCAGTCTAGCATCTGGCCCCTTTTATGTTTCGGTAGCTGAGGAGTGCAGGTAAAAAGGAAATACACCAGAGCAGTTGGAATCTATGGGATTGCAGTACCCTGACTAACCACACCAACTAGAGGCAGCCGTGGAGCGTTCCTACGATGGTCCTAGACGCCTCGTCACAGCCTGAGAAACTAACTACACCTAAAGATAGAAATAGGAAAGCTATCTGCCCCGGAGCAGAACCCCAAAGATAATAGAAAGCCCCCAAACATGTAATGGCGGTTAGACAAGAGGAAATACTGACACAGAAAGAAAATAGTATGAGCAAACGCTGGGGCCCAAACTATCTAAAAGAAAAGGACAGGAAGGGTACTTACTGCAATCCCAGAAAACCCTGAAAAAACCAACTCTACTAATTTCAAAATCACCTGAGATCACACGACCTCTACCACCTAAATTAGTTCTCTGGTGTAACAAAAACAGCAGCCACTGAAAAAACTGGAAAAAGCAAAAGTACAAAACACAGTGGCTGGACTAAACTGAGAGGGCAGAAGCCCCCGGAGGGGACCCAGAAGGCCCCCACAGAAGTGCAGGACCAAATGCAAAAATATAGCAAAAACACAAAATAAGAAATTGTCTTATCTGATAGCAGGAGATGCAGACACGACACAGCAGGCTACAAGGGAAACTGGAAAGAAGGATTCAGACCAGAACAATTGATCACCGGCAACCCTGATGGGAAAATGATTCCCTTAAATAAGACCAATCAGTAACACCTGATTCCCAATCCTCACTAGTACCGCTTGTAACCACCAGAGGGAGCCTCTGCTCAGAACTCATCTCAAACCCATTCACAACAGTACCCCCCCTTGAGGAGGGGTCACCGAACCCTCATTTGAGCAACCAGGTCGGTCAGGATGAGTTCTATGATACGCACGGATAAGTCTCCTAGCATGGATGTCCGAAGCAAACACCCAAGAATTATCTTCCTGACCATAACCTCTCCATTTAACCAAATACTGGAGTCTTCGTCTAGAAAAACGAGAATCCAATATTTTCTCAACCACATACTCCAGATTGCCCTCAACCAAAACAGGGTCAGGAGGCACAGCAGCAGGAACCACTGGCTCAACAAACCTCTTCAACAAGGACTTGTGGAACACGTTATGGATCTTAAATGTCCCTGGAAGAAGCAAACGAAAAGAAACAGGATTAATAATCTGCATGATCTTATAAGGTCCAATGAACCTAGGCTTAAATTTAGGAGATGCTACTCTCATAGGAATATTCTTTGAGGACAACCAGACCAAGTCCCCCACTTTAAACCGAGGACCACCAGTCCTATGCCGGTTAGCAAACCGCTGGGCCTTCTCCTGAGAGAGGGACAACCTCTCCACTACCTGGTCCCAAATCTGCTGCATACGCTCAACAACAGAGTCAACACCTGGACAGACAGAAGCCTCCGTCTGTCCTGAAGAAAATCGAGGGTGAAACCCAGAATTACAGAAAAACGGAGACATCAAAGTGGCAGAGCTAGCCCTATTATTAAGAGCAAACTCAGCCAAAGGCAAAAAAGAGACCCAGTCATCCTGATCAGCAGACACAAAGCATCTTAGATAAGTCTCCAATGTCTGGTTTGTTCTCTCAGTTTGACCATTGGTCTGAGGATGAAATGCCGAGGAGAAAGACAATTGAACACCCAGTTTAGAACAAAAAGTCCTCCAAAATCTGGAAACAAACTGGACTCCTCTGTCAGACACAATGTTCTCAGGAATGCCGTGTAAACGAACCACGTGCTGAAGGAACAACGGCACCAATTCAGAGGAGGAAGGCAACTTAGGTAATGGCACAAGATGTATCATTTTGGAAAACCTATCACAAATTACCCAGATGGTGGTCATTCTCTGAGAAACAGGAAGATCGGAAATGAAATCCATAGAGATATGGGTCCATGGTCTCTTGGGCACAGGCAATGGCATCAACAAACCACTAGAGCGAGAGCAAGGCTTGGAGCGAGAGCAAGTCCCGCAGGACTGCACAAATTCCCTGACATCGCGAGACAAGGTAGGCCACCAAAAGGACCGACTAACCAAGTCTCTGGTACCAAAAATTCCGGGATGCCCAGCCAATGCGGAACAATGAATCTCAGACATAACACTCTTTTTCCATTGGTCCGGGACAAACAATTTTCCAACAGGGCAGCGCTCGGGCCTATCCTCCTGACACCCCTCCAAAGCAAGTCTCAAATTGGGCGAGATGGCGGAAAGAACTACACCCTCCTTCAAAATAACAGAGGGATCAGATAGCTCAGGAGAGTCCGCAAGGAAACTCCTCGAGAGGGCATCCGCCTTAACATTCTTAGTGCCAGGAAGAAAGGAAACCACAAAATTAAAACGTGTGAAAAACAAGGCCCACCTGGCCTGTCTAGGATTGAGTCGCTTGGCAGATTCCAGATAGACCAGATTCTTATGGTCCGTAAGGACCACCACCTGATGTTTGGCTCCCTCCAGCCAATGTCTCCACTCTTCAAAAGCCCACTTCATGGCCAATAACTCCCGATTACCCACGTCATAATTACGTTCAGTAGGAGAAAATTTTCGAGAGAAAAAGGCACAAGGGTTACTTTTAGAGGTCTCTGGATTTTTTGGGACAAAATGGCACCTGCCCCAATTTCAGAGGCATCAACCTCCACCTGAAATGGCAGAGAAACATCAGGCTGCCGTAGAACAGGAGCAGAAGTGAATCTCTGCTTAAGTTCCTGAAACGCAGAGACTGCCTCAGGAGGCCAATTCACCACATCAGAACCCTTTCTGGTCAAATCAGTTAATGGTTTAACAATAACAGAGAAATTACCAATAAATTTACGATAAAAATTGGCAAAACCCAAAAATCTCTGAAGAGCCTTTAATGAAGTAGGTTGGACCCAATCACAGATGGCCTGAACCTTGACCGGGTCCATTTCAATAACAGATGGGGACAAAATGAATCCCAGAAATGAGATCTTCTGTACGCCAAAAAGACACTTTGATCCCTTCACATACAGAGCATTCTCTCTCAAAATCTGGAATACAGTTCGAACATGTTTCACATGAGAGTCCCAGTCATTAGAAAAAATCAAGATATCATCCAAATAAACAATCAGAAACTTGTCCACAAAATCCCTGAAAATGTCATTCATGAAGGACTGGAAGACGGAAGGAGCATTAGTGAGCCCAAAGGGCATCACAAGGTACTCAAAATGCCCTTCAGGGGTGTTAAATGCCGTCTTCCATTCATCCCCGTGCTTAATGCGAATAAGGTTATACGCCCCCCTGAGGTCAAGCTTGGTAAATCAAGTAGCGTTTTTCACCCTGGAAAACAGGTCAGAAATCAAGGGTAACGGGTATTGATATTTCACAGTAATATTGTTCAAGAGACGATAATCAATACACGGCCTTAATGAACCATCTTTTTTGGCCACAAAGAAAAAACCGGCACCTAAGGGTGAAGAGGATGGTCTGATATGACCCTTCTCCAATGATTCCTTGATATAAGACCGCATAGCGTCATGTTCAGGTACAGACAAGTTAAAAAGGCGACCCTTAGGGAATTTACTACCTGGCACTAATTCAATAGCGCAGTCATAGCTCCTATGGGGAGGTAAGGATGCAGATTTACTTTCGCTAAACACATCAGAAAAATCAAACAAAAAGTCAGGAACATCCTCAGCCTGGGGGGAGGCAGAAAAAACAGGAGTGTTGGTATTAACACATTGGCAGCCCCAACTGGTTACAGACACAGATTTCCAATCCAAAACAGGATTATGAGACTGTAACCAAGGGAAACCCAGCACGATAATGTCATGCAGATTATATAGAACCAAAAATTTGCAGCACTCCTGGTGATCAGGTTCAACCCTCATTATCACCTGAGTAGAAAACTGGGGTTTATTCTCAGCCAAAGGGGTAGAATCGATCCCCAGTAGGGGAATAGACTTCTGTAGGGGTATCAAGGGAAATCCACAACGTTTAGCAAAATCATAATCCATCAGGTTAATAGCTGCTCCAGAATCAACGAAAGCCTGAGCAGAAAATGAGGACAGAGAGCATATCAGAGTGACAGTTAATAAAAACTTAGTCTGAACACTAAGTCACACTAAGTCAGACTAACTGAGCGTGCAAAACGTCTTCCCCGCTTAGGGCAGACTGAAATAGCATGAGAGGCATCACCACAGTAGAAACATAACCCATTGCGCTTTCGAAACTCATGACGCTGTGCCCCAGACACCACTCCATCACACTGCATGGGCTCAGCAGCTGGCTCACAAGGCAACACCACTCCACGCATACTTCTCCGCTCACGCAAACGTCTGTCAATTTGAATCGCTAATGACATAGAATCATTGAGACCAGAGGGGACAGGGAATCCCACCATAACATCCTTTACATTATCCGACAGACCCTTCCGAAAAAGAGCTGCCAAAGCGTCGTCATTCCATTTGGTCAGGACTGCCCACCTACGGAATCTCTGACAGTATAACTCAGCGTCATCAAGCCCCTGATTTAATGCCAACAAGGCTTTTTCAGCTTGATCAGTGACATTTGGCTCATCGTACAATAACCCCAAAGCCTGAAAAAATGCATCAACATCACTCAAAACAGGATCCCCAGGTGTCAGGGAAAAAGCCCAATCCTGAGGATCGCCGCGCAGGAGAGAGATGACAATTTGAACCTGCTGCGCTGCGTTTCCTGAGGACTTAGATTTTAAGGCAAAAAACAATTTACAGTTATTTTTGAAATTCTGAAACTTAGCTCGATCCCCTAAAAACAAATCTGGCATGGGGATCCTAGGTTCCACAACAGGCAACCCAGCAAGATATGCAGCAATACTCTGAACCTCAGTGGCAAGCTGATCCACACGGCCAGACAACTGTGCAAACTCCATTGGGAGAAAAGATCCTCCTTAGCACCCAGAGATACAGAGGAAAAAAAAAAAAATGCAACAAACAGAAAAATATCTCTGACAACTTTTCTTCCTTCAAAATATTTTTTCCCTTCTGTGAGTACCATACAATTTTTGAGGCCGGTGATACTGTTATGTTTCGGTAGCTGAGGAGTGCAGGTAAAAAAGGAAATACACCAGAGCAGTTGGAATCTATGGGATTGCAGTACCCTGACTAACCACACCAACTAGAGGCAGCCGTGGAGCGTTCCTACGATGGTCCTAGACGCCTCGTCACAGCCTGAGAAACTAACTACACCTAAAGATAGAAATAGGAAAGCTATCTGCCCCGGAGCAGAACCCCAAAGATAATAGAAAGCCCCCAAACATGTAATGGCGGTTAGACAAGAGGAAATACTGACACAGAAAGAAAATAGTATGAGCAAACGCTGGGGCCCAAACTATCTAAATAGAAAAGGACAGGAAGGGTACTTACTGCAATCCCAGAAAACCCTGAAAAAACCAACTCTATAATTTCAAAATCACCTGAGATCACACGACCTCTACCACCTAAATTAGTTCTCTGGTGTAACAAAAACAGCAGCCACTGAAAAAACTGGAAAAAGCAAAAGTACAAAACACAGTGGCTGGACTAAACTGAGAGGGCAGAAGCCCCGGAGGGGACCCAGAAGGCCCCCACAGAAGTGCAGGACCAAATGCAAAAATATAGCAAAAACACAAAATAAGAAATTGTCTTATCTGATAGCAGGAGATGCAGACACGACACAGCAGGCTACAAGGGAAACTGGAAAGAAGGATTCAGACCAGAACAATTGATCACCGGCAACCCTGATGGGAAAATGATTCCCTTAAATAAGACCAATCAGTAACACCTGATTCCCAATCCTCACTAGTACCGCTTGTAACCACCAGAGGGAGCCTCTGCTCAGAACTCATCTCAAACCCATTCACAACAGGCCCCCTTACCAGTAGCCCTTCCAGTTTAGCATCTGGCCTCCCTACCAGCAGCCCATCCAGTCTAGCATCAAGCCCCCCTAACAGCAGCCCATCCAGTCTAGCATCTGTCACCCCACCAGCAGCCCATCCAGTCTAGTATCTGGCCCCACTACTAGCAGCCCATCCAGTCTAGCATCTGACCCCCCTACCAGCAGACCATCCAGTCTAGCATCTGACCCCCCCTACCAGCAGTCCATCCAGTCTAGCATCTAACCCCACTACCAGTAGCCCATCCAGTCTAGCATCTGGCACCTCTACCAACAGCCCATCCAGTCTAGCATCTGGCCCCCTAACAGCAGCCCATCCAGTCTAGCATCTGACCCCCCCTACCAGCAGCCAATCCAGTCTAGCATCTGACCCCCCTACCAGCAGCCCATCCAGTCTAGCATCTAACCCTCCAACCAGCAGCCCATCCAGTCTAGCATCTGGCCCCTCTACCAGCAGCCCATTCAGTCTAGCATCTGACACCCCTACCAGAAGCCCGTCCAGTCTAGCGTCTGGCCCCCCTACCAGCAGCCCATCCAGTCTAGCATCTGACCTCCCTACCAGCAGCCCATCCAGTCTAGCATCTGGCCCACCTACCAGCAGCCCATACAGTCTAGCATCTGGCCCCCCCTACCAGAAGCCCATCCAGTCTAGCATCTTGCCCCCCTACCAACAGCCCATCAAGTCTAGCATCTGGCCCCCCTACCAGGAGCCCTTACAGTCTAGTATCTGGCCCCCTACCAGGAGCCCATCCATTCTTGCATCTGGCCCCCCTACCAGCAGCCCATCCAGTCTAGCATCTGGCCTCTCTACCAGCAGCCCATCCAGTCTAGCATTTGGCCCCCCTAGCAGCAGCCCATCCAGTCTACCATCTGGCCACCCTACCAGCAGCCCATCCAGTCTAGCATCTGGCTCCCCCTACTAGCAGCCCATCCAGTCTAGCATCTGGCCCCCTACCAGCAGCCCATCCATTCTAGGGGGCAGATACTAGACTGGATGGGCTGCTGGTAGGCGAGCCAGATGCTAGACTGGATGGGCTGCTGATAGGGGGGGCCAGATGCTAGACTGGATGGGCTGCTGGTAGGTGGGCCAATGCTAGACTGGATGGCTGCTGTAGGGCGGCCAGATGCTAGACTGGATGGCTGCTGGTAGTGGGCCAGATGCTAGACTGGATGGCTGCTGGTAGTGGCTCAGATGCTAGACTGGATGGGCTGCTGGTAGGGTGGCCAGATGGTAGACTGGATGGGCTGCTGGTAGGGGGGCCAGATGCTAGACTGGATGGGCTGCTGGTAGGGGGGCCAGATGCTAGACTGGTTGGGCTGCTGGTAGGGGGCAGATGCTAGACTGGATGGGCTGCAGGTATGGGGCCAGTTGCAGATGGATGGGCTGCTGGTTGGGGGGCCAGATGCTGACTGGACGGGCTGCTGGTAGGGGGGCCAGATGCTAGATGGACGGGATGCTGGTAGTGGGGCCAGATGCTAGATCTGCCCCACAGCAGGCCATCATTCTATGTGGCAGATGTAGAGTGGATGGGCTGCTGGTAGGCGGGTCAGATGCTAGAATGGATAGGCTGCTCGCAGGGGGGCCAGATGCTAGATTGGATGGGCAGCTGGTAGGGGGCCAGATGCTAGACTGGATCGGGCTGCTGTTAGGGGGGCCAAATGCTAGACTGGATGGGCTGCTGGTTGGGGGCCAGATGCTTGACTGCATTGGGCTAGTGGTAGGGGGGCCAGATGCTAGATGGATGGGCTGCTGGTAGGGAGCCAGATGCTAGATTGGATGGGCTGCTGGTAGGTGGGGCCTGATGCTAGACTGGAAGCCTGCTTCAGGGGGGCCAGATGCTAGCTGGATGGGCTGCTGGTAGGGGGCTAGTGTTTAGACTGGATGGGCTGCTGTAGCTGGGCCAGATGTAGACTGGATGGGCTGCTGGTAGGGGGCCAGATGATGGACGTGGTGGGCTGACTGTAGGTAGGGGGCCAGGTGCTAGACGGGGTGGGCTGCTGGTAGAGGCCAAGGTAGACTGGATGGGCTGCTGGTAGGGGGCCAGATGCTAGACTGGATGGGCTGCTGGTAGGGGGGCCAGATGCTAGACTGGATGGGCTGCTGGTAGGGGGGCCAGTGCTAGACTGGATGGGCTGCTGGTAGGGGGCCAGATGTAGACTGGATGGGCTGCTGGTAGGGGGCCAGATGCTAGACTGGATGGCTTCTGGTAGGGGGCCAGATGCTATACTGGATGGGCTGCTGGTAAAGGCCAGATGCTAGACTGGATGGGCTGCTGTAGGGGGGCCAGATGCTTGACTGGATGGGTTGCTGGTAGGGTGGCAGTGCAGATGGTAGCTTGGTGGGGCAATGTTAAGGGGGCCAGTGTTAGACTGGATGGGCTGCTGGTAGGGGGGCCAGATGCTAGACTGGATGGGTTCTGGTAGAGGTCCAGATGTAGATGGATGGGCTGCTGTAAGGGGCAGATGCTAGACTGGATGGGCTGCTGTAGGGGGGCCAGATGCTAGACTGGATGGCCTGTGTAGGGGGCCAGATGCAGACTGGATGGGCTGCTGGTAGGGGGCCAATGCTAGACTGGATGGGCTGCTGGTAGGGGGGCCAGATTCTAGACTGGACTGATGGGCTGCTGGTAGGGGACAAGATGCTAGACTGGATGGGCTACTGATAGGGGGGCCAGATGCTAGTCTGGTGGGGGCTGCTGGTAGTGGGGTGTGCCAGATGCTAGACTGAATGGGCTTACAAGTAGGGGGGTCAGATGCTAGACTGGATGGGCTTCTGTTAGGGGGAGCAGATTCTAGCATGGATGGGCTTCTGATAGGGGCAGACGCTTGAATGGATTTGCTGCTGGTACGGGGCAGATACTATAATGGATGTGCTGCTGGTAAGGGGGCAGACGCTAGAATGGATTTGCTGCTGGTACGGGGCAGATGCTATAATGGATGTGCTGCTGGTAAGGGGGCAGAGGCTAGAATGGATGTGCTGCTGGTACGGGGGTCAGATGCTCGAATGGATGGGCTGCTGCTAAGGGGGCAGATGGTTGAATGTATGGGCTGCTGCTGATGGAGGCAGATGCTAGAATAGATGAGCTGCTGGTAGTGAGGCAGATGCTAGAATGGATGGGCTGCTGGTAGGGGGGGCAGATGCTAGAATGTATAGGCTGCTGGTAGGGGGGGCAGATGCTAGAATGGATGGGCTGTTGGTAGGGGGGCAGATGCTAGAATGGATGGGCTGCTGATAGAGGGCGCAGATGCTAGAATGGATGGGCTGCTGGTATGAGGGGCAGATGCTAGAATGGATGGGCTGCTGGTAGGGGGGGCAGAGGCTAGAATGGATGTGCTTCTGATAGAGGCAGATGCAAGAATGGATGGCTGATGGTAGGGGGAGAGATGATAGAATGGATGGGCTGCAGGTAGGAGTGGCAGAAGCTAGAATGGATGGACTGCTGGTAGGGGGGGCTGATGCTAGAATGGATGGGCTGCTGGTAGGGGGAGATGCTAGAATTGCTGGGCTGCTGGTAGGGGGGGCAGATGCTAGAATGTATGGTCTGCTGGTTGGGGGGGCCAGATGCTAGACTCTATGGGCTGCTGGTAGAGGGGCCAGATGCTAGACTGGATGGGCTGCTTGTAGGGGGGCCAGATGCTAGACTGGATGGGCTGCTGGTAGGGGGGCCAGATGCTAGACTAGATGGGCTGCTGGTAGGGGGGCCAGATGCTAGACTGGCTGGGCTGCTGGTAGGGGGGCCCGATGCTAGACTGGATGGACTGCTGGTAGGGGGGCCAGATGCTAGACTGTATTGGCTGCTGGTAGGTTGTGCCAGATGCTAGACTGGATGGACTGCTGGTAGGAGGGCCAGATGCTAGACTGGATGGGCTGCTGGTAGGGGGGGCAGATGCTAGACAGGATGGGCTGCTGATAGGGGTCCAGATGCTAGACAGGATGGGCTACTGGTAGAGGGACAGATGCTAGACAGGATGGGCTGCTGGTAGGAGGGCCAGATGGTAGACTGGATGGGCTGCTGGTTGGTGGGCCAGATGCTTGACTGGACGTGCTGCTGATTGGGGGGCCAGATGCTAGACTGGACGGGCTGCTGGTAGAGGGGCCAGATGCTAGCATCTGCCCCTTACCAGCTGCCCATCCATTCTAGGTGGCAGATGTTAGACTGCATGGGCTGCTGGTAGGCGGGCCAGATGCTAGACTGGATGGGCTGCTCGTAGGGTGGGCCAGATGCTAGACTGGATGGGCTGCTTTTAGGGAGGTCAGATGCTAGACTGGATGGGCTGCTGGTAGGGAGGTCAGATACTAGACTGGATGGGCTGCTTGTTGCAGGGCCAGATGCTTGACTGCATGGGATGCTGGTAGGAGGGACAGATGCTAGACTGGATGGGCTGCTGGTAGGGGGGCCAGATGCTAGACTGGAAGGGCTGCTGGCAGTGGGGCTAGATGCTTGACTGGATGGGCTGCTGTTAGGGGGGCCAGATGCTAGACTGAATGGGCTGCTGGTAGGGGGGCCAGATGCTAGACTGGATGGGCTGCTGGTAGGGGGGCCAGATGCTAGTCTGGATGGGCTGCTGGTAGGGGCCAGATGCTAGACTGGATGGGCTGCTTGTAGCTGGGCCAGATGGTAGACTGGATGGTCTGCTCGTAGTGGGGCCAGATGCTAGACTGGATGGGCTGCTGGTAGGGGGGGTCAGATGCTAGACTGGATGGGCTGCTGGTAGTTGGGCCAGATGCTAGACTGGATGAGCTGCTGTAGTGGGGCCAGATGCTAGACTCAATGGACTGCTGGTAGGGGGGCCAGATACTAGACTGGATGGACTGCTGGTAAGGGGCCAGATGCTAGACTGGATGGGTTGCTGGTAGGGGGGCCAGATGCTAGATTGGATAGGCTGCTGTTAGGGGGCCAGATGCTAGACTGGATGGGCTGCTGGTAGGGGGGCTGTAACGAATGGAAGCGGAGGCAGAGATGGTGAAGTTCACATTCGTCTTTATTTTTTAATGTGGAACCTCGAGACCGCGGTCCAGGGGCCTCCGAAGGGGGCGTGACTAATGAGCCCCGGGTACCCATAGTAAGGCCCCTCGAACAGGACCAGAATGGAATACCCGGAGGACACAGGTGCTACCTCCAGTTAGACCCCGTACACGTGGCAGCTGTCCCAGAGGGACCAAAAGGATAACAGGTATATACAGAGACCGTGGAGGGTTCTTGACGGAGATGAGTAAGGTCCTGGTCCAGAATGGATGGTGGCAGGCTGGCTCCAGTGACCTTGTCACAGTCCATGGGTACGGATGGCTGATGGCGGAACGGGATGACACTTGCGCCAGTAATAACCGAGATTGTCCAGGTTAGCCAGATACAGGTTAGCATTGATCTGTGGAGACAAATAGTATAAGCGAAGCACAGAGACTGCAGACGCAGCGCAGACAGATCAGGAACAGAACCGGATGTAGCAATGATAGAACACGTTGCTCCGGCACTCCCCTTATGGTGGAGTGACCAGATATAGTACTGAGTGCGCTGCCATTGGTTAATTGGCTATTTCAAAAAATGCACGCTGCCCCTTTAAGAGAGACGGTGGGCGTGGCCTCGCGTCCTAAGCAATCTATCTGGAGGCCTGCTAGCAGCATGCCAGGAAGTGGAGGAGGACACAGGACGCTGAGGAGCAGATGGGACATTAGACCTCAGCCTGCGCGCAGACTGCTGCAGAGGGACAGCTAGAGGAGCAGGTGAGTGACCAGGACGGAGTGCAGAGCCAGCACGGGGACCGAGTGTAACAGTATCCCCCTCTTTACTCCCCCTCTTTTTCAAGCCTGCGTGAAATCTTTTAAGAAGAAGAGGAGCCTGGATGTTTTCTTTAGGCTCCCAAGACCTCTCCTCAGGACCAAAACCCTTCCAGTCCACCAGGTAATAGATCCTACCTCTTACTTTCTTAGAAGCCAAGATATGTTTTACCTCAAAAACATCATCCTCAGAAACCGGATCTGGAGTGGTACCCGGGTCCTTAAAGAAGGAGCTCAACACTACTGGTTTGAGGAGGGAAACATGAAAGGAGTTAGGTACACGTAGAGAATTAGGCAATTTCAGTTTGTAAGAGACCGGGTTGATTTGTCTCAAGACTTCAAAGGGACCAATGAAACGAGGACCCAATTTGTACGATGGTAACTTCAAACGGATGTACTTGGAGGAGAGCCATACCTTGTCTCCTGGACGAAAGATGGGAGCCTCCAAACGTCTTGTCCGCATGCGTTTTCATTAGTGTTGAGCATTCCGATACTGCAAATATCGGGTATCGGCCGATATTAGCTGTATCGGAATTCCGATTCCGAGTTCCGATATTTTCGTCTTATCGGATACCGGAATCGGGATTGTCACTGTCACTGTCAGTGTCCGTCGGTCGGGTCTGTCAGGAGTCAGCGGCACTTACCTGGCAGAAGATCTCCGGCGGTCACATCCCGGACTGCTTCATGGCCGCCATCTTCTTTCCCCGGCGGTCACATGCAGTTTCTCGCGATAACTGCAGTGACTGCTGGGTAATCCCGGCCGTAAAGCAGTCAGTCCGATGACGTCACCGCCGGGGAAGCAGGTAATCAGCTGTGCTGCGTCGCGATGACAGGCTCTGCCTGTCATTGCGATGTAGCAGAGCTGGATCGTCGTGGGACTGTCGTTATTATGGACTGCGTCGGACAGGTGGTATACTGTTGGTTTGTTTTTTTTCTTTTTTTACAGGAGATCGATGGCGTCGCAGGAATGAGAGTGTAATAAAAGAAATGAAAACTGTGTTGTCTCTTTTATTTCATTAAAATACTTTTTTCTTGCTTTGTCTTTTTTTTATACATTTAATAACTTTGGGATTAATAATGGATCGGTGTCTTATTGACACCTCTCCATTATTAACCGGGCTTATTGTCACCGTGCAATCAACGGTGACAATAACCCCTTATTACCCCGCTTGCCACCGCTACAGGGCAAGTGGGAAGAGCCGGGTAAAGTGCCACAATTGGCACATCTTTTGATGCGCCAAATGTGGGGCTGCTGTAGCCTGGTATTATCAGGCTGTTGAGGGCCAAAATCCATGGGCCTTGACAGTCTTTTAATACCAGGCCGCAGCAGTCTGCATTTTACTTGGCTGGTTAACAAAAATAGGGGGGATCCCCACGCCGTTTTTTTTTCGAGGGGATCCCCTATTTTTGTTAACCAGCCAAGCTAAGCAGACTGCTGTGGCCTGGTATTATCAGGCTTGCAAGGTCCATGGATATTGGATCCTTACCAGCCTGAAAAACCAGGCCTCAGCGGTCTGCTTCATCTGGCTGGTTAACAAAAATAGGGGGGACCCCACGCCAATTTTTTTCGAGGGGATCCCCTATTTTTGTTAATCAGCCAAGATATGCAGACTGCTGTGGCCTGGTATTATCAGGCTGGCAAGGTCCATGGATCTTGGCTCCTTAACAGCCTGAAAATCCAGGCCTCAGCGGTCTGCTTCATCTGGCTGGTTAACAAAAATAGGGGGGACCCCACGCCAATTTTTTTCAAGGGGATCCCCTATTTTTGTTAATCAGCCAAGATATGCAGACTGCTGTGGCCTGGTATTATCAGGCTGGCAAGGTCCATGGATCTTGGCTCCTTAACAGCCTGAAAATCCAGGCCTCAGCGGTCTGCTTCATCTGGCTGGTTAACAAAAATAGGGGGACCCCACGCCAATTTTTTTCAAGGGGATCCCCTATTTTTGTTAATCAGCCAAGATATGCAGACTGCTGTGGCCTAGTATTATCAGGCTGGCAAGGTCCATGGATCTTGGCTCCTTAACAGCCTGAAAATCCAGGCCTCAGCGGTCTGCTTCATCTGGCTGGTTAACAAAAATAGGGGGGACCCCACGCCATTTTTTTTTCGAAGGGAACCCCTATTTTTGTTAATCAGTTCCCTCTGACGTCACTGATTGTGTCCCTGGCTGACCTGAAGTGAAAGTGGAAAGCAATCAATTAAGCTTTCCACTTAAGGGCCCTTCTCACATAGCGATATCGCTACCGAGATCGCTGCTGAGTCACTAGTTTTGTGACGCAGCAGCGAGCTCACCAGCGATATCGCTGTGTGTGACATTCAGCGACGATCAGCCCCCCTGCCGGGTATCGCTGATCGTCGCTGAAATGTCAGGACCTTTTTTTGATCGCTGGTTTCCCGCTGACAGGCACACATCGCTGCGTGTGACAGGCGGGAGACCAGCGATCCGCTGGTAACCAAGGTACACAGCGGGTTTCCAGGCGCGGGGCTGTGCCTAGAAACCCGCTGTGTACCTTGGATACCAGCGCCCTGATGCAGGGAGCTGGTATCCAAGGTACACAGCGGGTTTCCAAGCGCTGCGCGGTGCCTGGAAACCCGCTGTGTACCTTGGTTACCAGCGGATCGCTGGTCTCCCGCCTGTCACACGCAGCGATGCGTGCCTGTCAGAGGGAAACCAGCGATCAAAAAAAGGTCCTGACATTTCTGCGACGATCAGCGATACCCGGCAGGGGGGCTGATCGTCGCTGAATGTCACACACAGCGATATCGCTGGTGAGCTCGCTGCTGCGTCACAAAACTAGTGACTCAGCAGCGATCTCGGTAGCGATATCGCTATGTGAGACGGGCCCTTAAGCGATGTTACCCGCAGTGTCGCTGTCCCAGATCGCTGCCTGAGCTGCCTGTTTGGCAGCTCAGCAGCGATCATGTAGCGATACACCAGCGATCCTGACAAGTGCATATCTTTGTCGGGATCGCTGGTGTATCGTTATGTGACACCCAGCCTTTACTCTCCTGTCAGCCAGGAGAGGAACTCATTCATTTGGGGTTTACTGTGAGGCTGCAGCATTAGCTGCGGTCCCTGCAGTAAACATTAACCCTTTCTGAAGGATTTCACCGTGGGACCTGACTGTGCATGGGATAGGTAAGAATAATTTTGCTTTTTTATTTTATTTTTATTACAGGAAATGGTTTTAGCAGGTAAATAAAATATGGTCAAAAACTGTGTGATTATTTCATTAAACTTCTTTTTTATTAAAGTGTGTGTGTTTGATTTTTCTTTCATACAATAGGATTAATAATTGATAGTTGTCTAATTGACAGCTCTCAATTATTAACCTGGCTTAAAGTGACCTTTCAATTGCAAGGTCATTTTAACCCCTTATTAACCCATTCGCCACCGCTACAGGGCAATGGGAATAGACGGGCAAAGTGCCAGAAAGGGCAAATCTAATTAGAGATTTGCCCTTTCTGGGGTGTCTGGGGGCAGATGTTAAGTAGCCGGGGGGGCCAAAAATAATGGTCCCTCTCTGGGCTATTATTATCTGCCCCCACTGACTGGCTTTGTCTGTCTGGTTGCGAAAATAGGGCGGGAGCCCACGCATTTTTTTCAGCAATTTTACACCTCATATATATATATATACATGTCATTGAATTTGTGACACATATATATATATATATATTTATATTTGTAGTTCATACACTTCTACATAGTATAATAGCCGCTAATTCAATTGCCGGCTTTTGTGAAAATGCAGAACCCGACATGAAATGACACTTGGTGTACATAGGGTTAACCATGTCTTTTCATGTCCTTTGCTATCTAATTTGCACAAACAATTAAATCAGACTATGTGTGCAAAATTTCACACCTGTAGGGGTTAATTAAAGGTGTAAATTCGTAGCAAAAAAGTCCGTTTTTTTTACAACGAATTTACACCTTTAATTAACCCCTACAGGTGTGAAATTTTGCACACATAGTCTGATTTAATTGTTTGTGCAAATTAGATAGCAAAGGACATGAAAAGACATGGTTAACCCTATGTACACCAAGTGTCATTTCATGTCGGGTGCTTCTGTCTTTTCACTGAAGCCGGCTTTACCCGGCAATTGAATCAGAGAATATTTTACTATGTAGAAGTGTATAAACTATACATATATGTATATATATATGTCACAATGACATGTATATATATATATATGTATTCTATGTGTGTATATTTAGTGTTTACAAGGAAAGAATGGGGTTTTTTTAGTTGCGATATTTTGTTCCCATAGACTTACATGGGACTTCCGGTATCGGTATCGGGTATCGCCGATTTTTTAGTGATATCGGCGATACCATTCCGATTCCGATACTTTAGGATATCGGAAAGTATCGCTCAACTCTAGTTTTCATACATTGAGAGGCTTTCTCCAAAGCAGACCTGGTATCTCTCCAAATGTTCGAGAAATTCTTAGACAAGGTATTGACTGCCGGAACATCAGACAATCCAGAGATAGGAAGAGGAATTCTGGGTTGGAGTCCAAACACAATCTGAAAGGGAGACTTTCCAGAAGATTCACTTACTTGGTTGTTGTAGGAGAATTCCGCCCAGGGCAGTAATTCTACCCAGTCATTATGATGAGCGTTGATGAAGTGACGCAGGTATCCAGCCAGGATTTGATTGATCCTCTCCACTTGCCCATTAGACTGGGGATGGTATGCAGAAGAAAAATCTAGTTCAATTTTTACCATTTTACAGAGTGCTCTCCAGAACTTAGAGGTGAACTGGACGCCCCTGTCGGACACGATGTGGAGAGGAAATCCATGTAGACGGAAGATGTGCTGAATGAAGTGAGCGGCCAGTTCTGGAGCAGACGGGAGACCAGATAGCGGAACAAAGTGGGCCATTTTAGAGAAGCGGTCCACCACAACCCATGTGTCATGTATAGTGTACAGTTCCTATAGAGTCTTGTGCTTGGGTGCGAGGAAAACACAGGAGACATAGGTTGAAATGAAATGACTTGTATTACTTCATACAAGCATGCTGAAAAGTTCACACAGTTTGCAGGAACAGCGACAGGAGACACAGCAGGCCAGAGTAACTTCAAGCACTACAATAAATCTCCAAAGCAGGTTCAGGATCTCTTCTCTGTACCGTAATTCCTCTGCAAACATGGATTCACCAAACAGCAGGTTTCCAGAGTCCAAAAGTGTTCCAAGGTTCCTCAGTAGGGAATAGCTGGAGTACAAGTCCAAGGTTTCCAGAAGTCAGGTCACAGACTGACTGAGGCTTGATTCAGGAGCACTGATTGTTCAGCTGAGGCTGCTTAAGAAGCAAGAGGGAAGAATCAGGGCGGAAACATGAAAACTGGAACTCCATATTAACTGAGGGCAAGAGCTGCAGAAAGACAGAAAGCAAAATGGCCGACGGAAAACTGAGTTTCAAGGAACATGTCAACAGAGACAAAGAACCTTACATTACTCCCCCTTTAGGGACAACCTCCGGATGACCTCAGACCAGGCTTGTCAGGGTACCTCTGATGAAACTGGCGGAGCAGACGAGGAGCATTTACATTGTTGACTGGTTCCCATGAGTTGTCCTCCACTGGGTAGCCCTGCCATTTAATCAAATATTGCAACTGATTTCTGTACAACCTGGAATCTAGAATCCTTTCCACCATAAATTCTTCCTGACCATCGACCAGCACTGGGTCAGGGCAAGGAGAAGAGCGTCCAGGAAACGTATTGGGTGTTGCAGCCTTTAGTAGGGATACATGAAAGACAGGGTGGATTCTCATAGTTCTGGGCAGTTGAAGACGACAAGCAACAGCACTTATAATCTTATTGATCTTATAAGGTCCAATGTACTTATGTCCCAATTTAGACGATGGAATCTTTAATTTAAGATTTCTGGTTGACAGCCAGACCAAATCTCCTACCTTGAAAGCTGGTGCAGGTTTACGAATTTTATCTGCTGCTTTCTTGTACCTTTCCTGAGCCAATTCTAGATTTTCCTTTAGAAGATCCATATTCTTTTGTAAAGAAGTGATTCTTTCAGCCACTGCCGGCAAGGGCGTATCTATGGGAAATCGAGGAAGAATGTTAGGATGATAACCTAGATTGGAGTAAAAAGGAGACTGCTTAGTGGAGGCGCTCTGAGAGTTGTTATAAGAGAACTCAGCCAGTGGAAGTAGATCCACCCAATCATCTTGTAGGTGGCAGATAAAGCAGCGGAGATACTGCTTCAGGGTCTGATTGGTTCGTTCTGTCTGTCCATTAGTCTGGGGATGAAAAGCAGAAGAAAGGTTTACTTTAATGTCCAATGCTGCACAGAAATTTTGCCAAAACCTTGAAGTGAATTGCACCCCTCGATCCAAAATGACCTCATCCGGTACTCCATGTAAGCGAAACACATTCTTAATCATCAAGTCTGATGTCTGTTTTGCAGTGGGTAAGCCGACACAAGAGATAAAATGAGCTGCCTTTGTTAGACGGTCAGCCACCACTAGAATGGTGTTCTTCCCTTGAGAGGTTGATAACTCCACAATGAAGTCCATAGAAATGGATCCCCATGGGCGGGACGGGGTGGGAAGAGGTTGCAACAGACCAGTTGGTGAGGAGCGAGGTGTTTTGCATCTTGCACAGACTTCACATGAAGTGACATAGTTTAAAACATCTTTCCTGTAAGTGGGCCACCAAAAGAAACGAGAAAGAAATTCTTGTGTCTTTAGAATTCCCCTATGCCCGGCTATCTTGGAATCGTGGATGAGTTGCAATACTCTCAATCTGACTGTTTCAGGTATATACAGACGTTGTGCCTGAATCCAAACACCATTCTTAAAGACAAGACTTACGTCCCTTGGGGGTTGAGCCAACAAAGAATCCGCATGGTATGCTTCCTTGATGTACTTAAGTAGGTCTTGATTATGAATCACTCCCAGGAATATAGAGTCAGGAAGAATAGTCTTAGGAGGAGTAAGTGGACGTGTCTCTGCTGAATGAATTCTAGAGAGTGCATCAGCCTTTCCATTGCGCGATCCTGGTCTATAAGAAATGACAAAATTAAATTGGTTTAGGAAAAGATTCCAGCGAGCCTGGCGAGGAGTCAGGCACTTAGCCGACCTGATAAATTCAAGGTTACGATGGTCTGTCAGGACGACTATTTGCTGTGCAGCTCCCTGAAGAAGGTGTCTCCATTCCTTGAAGGCGGCAATAATGGCCAACAATTCTCTATTGCCCACATCGTAGTTCCTCTCAGCCGAAGACAACTGCTGGGAAAAGAAGGCACAGGGATGCAAGACATTCTTCTCACCTGTTCTCTGAGAGAGTATAGCTCCAACGGCACAGTCTGAAGCATCCACCTCTATTATGAAGGCAAGCTCGGGGTTGGGATGTACTAAGATAGGTGCGGTGGTAAATTTATCCTTTAAACAGGAAAATGCTTCCTGAGCTTGCGGGGTCCAGGAGAACCTAGACTGTTTCTGGGTAAGTTGGGTGATAGGTGACACTACCTCAGAAAATTTTTTAATGAAACGTCTATAGAAGTTGGCAAACTCGATGAAGCGCTGCACCTCCTTCACATTTCTAGGAATTGGCCAATCCTTGATGGCTTGGGTCTTGCTTCCATCCATACTAATCCCTTGCGTAGATAGTACATACCCCAGAAATTGAATTTCCGTCCTATGGAATTAACACTTTTCAAGTTTGATGTAGAGATGGTTTTGTCTTAGGCGTTCTAAGACCATTCTCACATGTCCATGATGTTCCTCTGTGGAGTTAGAAAAAATTAGAATATCATCCAGATAAATCACCACAAATGTATCTAGGAGATCCCTGAAGATATCATTCACGAAGTGTTGGAAAGTGGCTGGGGCGGTACTCAGACCAAAAGGCATAACTAGATATTCAAAGTGTCCATAGCGTGACCTGAAAGCAGTCTTCCATTCATCCCCAGGTCTAATACGGACCAAGTTATAGGCCCCACGGAGATCCAGTTTAGAGAAAATTTTGGCATGCCGCACTCTCTCCAACAACTCAGGGATTAAAGGCAATGGATAACGGTTTCTAATAGTAACCTTATTGAGTTCCCTATAGTCTATGCAGGGTCTCAGAGATCCATCTTTCTTCTTCACAAAGAAGATGGGTGCACCTGCGGGAGATGAAGAGGGGCGTATGAAGCCCTTGGCTAAATTTTCCTCTATATAATCCTTCAAAGCTTTTAGCTCGGGCCCCGCTAGGGGGTAGATCCTACCAAAAGGTATCTCAGCTCCAGGCAATAATTCAATTGGACAATCATATGGACGGTGAGGAGGAAGCTGATCAGCGTTCTTCTTGTCACATAAATCCACATAGTCCTGGTATACAGCTGGTAGTTCAGGGACTGACATGGTTCCTTTAGGAACAGAGCAAGCTGAAACTCCTTGACTCATCTGTTTCTCCGGAAAGTGTAATTCCTTGGTCTCCCAGTTAATCGTAGGATTCTGCGCCTGCAGCCATGGTAGCCCTAGAATAATGGGAAAGTGGGGAGAAGAGATAAGCATAAAAGACATTTTCTCCTGATGATCTTTACCCATAAGGACCCTCAAAGGCTCTGTTTCTTGATCCACTGGTCCAGAAGTCAGTAGAGAGCCATCCACAGTCTCCATCTGTACTGGAGTAGCCTTCTTCACTGAACGTATCCCCTGTTTCAGAGCAAAGGAGATATCCATAAAATTTCCACTTGCTCCTGAGTCGATCATAGCAGAGCTAGACACCCAGACTGAGTCAACCCAGAGTTTGATGGAAAGGAAGCAATGAGAATTGTTTCTTTTACAACTCAGCTGGGACATCGCTGAGGAAACTTGAAAAATTGCAGCGTTTATACTGTCATCGTCCCCAGAACTAACAGAGTTTAAGTCCGAGAAATCAAGATCTCTTGCAGCAGATCTCTCTGGAGCCTTAGGCTCGGACATGACAGAGCTCCTCTCGCAACACTCACAGTGAATGACTGCTGCAGTAGTCTTACGAGAACGGCTGGGGCAGTTTATAATGAAGTGCCCTGACTTACCACAGTAGAAACATAGATTTTCCTTTATACGATGTTCTTTGCGTGCATCACTAACCCGTCTTTGTAAAGAGTCCACCTGCATGGGTTCAGGTTCTGGTTCCCTTGTGATCCTACTCAAAGGTTCCTTAGCTGAGGAGGGAGGTAGTAAAAGGTTAGTGCGATTATTTTCGAACCATCTCTCTTGTCTGCGTTCAGTCAGACGAGCATCAATACGAATACAATAGTTAATAAAGTCACCTAACGCAGCGGGAGGGTCGGCACGAGCAAGTTCATCCTTAATCAGTGGAGACAACCCTTTCCGAAAAATAGATTTCTTAGCGGAAGTGTCCCAAGTGGTATCAAGAGCCCATCTCCTGAAATCCAGGGCATATTCGGCTACTGAACGCTTACCTTGGCGCAAAGTTAACATGGCTGCTTCAGCTGTTGCACCTCGATTGGGGTCATCAAACACCTGCCCCATGGCTGAAATAAAAGCATCAAGGTGATTCAAACAATCATCCTCAGTCTCAATCAGAGGGTTTGCCCAAATCAAAGCCTTATTGGTAAGCAACATGATTATAGTAAGCACTTTGGATCGTTCAGTGGGAAATTGTGAAGCATGTGCAGAGAAAAATAAATTGCATTGATTAATAAATCCCCTGAATTTCTCACGTTCACCGCCAAAACGAAAAGGAGGTAATTTGGGGATCCCAGAACTCGGGGTTATGGCAGGAGCCTGGGCTCGTTCCTCTAGAGCCTCAATCCTGGCTCGCAATTCCTGGGTAGTCTGTCCAAACACTTGCAAATTATGATTAGTGAGGTCCTGTAGGCTTGCAAAACGGGTTTTTAAAGTCTGTACATCTGAAAGGATTGTATCAGTCACTCCGCAAAGTTCCTTTATGCGGGCCTCCATCTTCCAGATCTTTTAAGGCAGAAGTGCTGGAAGGAGAAGAGGAAAGGAAAAAAAAAACAATAGTGTTTACCTGTGGTAACACTGCAGAGTAAAATTTTAAGGGAATGCGCTCACCTGGAATGGTTGTGAGAAGTCACAACCACTGTCATCACATAAGGTATTAAACAGACATCTGATATCCACAGTCACAGCAGACACGGCTTTCCCAGACCCAGCAGACACTAAACATTGGCTCCTGAATCTTGTCATGTATAGTGTACAGTTCCTATAGCGTCTTGTGCTTGGGTGCGAGGAAAACACAGGAGACATAGGTTGAAATGAAATGACTTGTATTACTTCATACAAGCATGCTGAAAAGTTCACACAGTTTGCAGTAACAGCGACAGGAGACACAGCAGGCCAGAGTAACTTCAAGCACTACAATAAATCTCCAAAGCAGGTTCAGGATCGCTTCTCTGTACCGTAATTCCTCTGCAAACATGGATTCACCAAACAGCAGGTTTCCAGAGTCCAAAAGTGTTCCAAGGTTCCTCAGTAGGGAATAGCTGGAGTACAAGTCCAAGGTTTCCAGAAGTCAGGTCACAGACTGACTGAGGCTTGATTGAGGAGCACTGATTGTTCAGCTGAGGCTGCTTAAGAAGCAAGAGGGAAGAATCAGGGCGGGAACATGAAAACTGGAACTCCATATTAACTGAGGGCAAGAGCTGCAGAAAGACAGAAAGCAAAATGGCCGACGGAAAACTGAGTTTCAAGGAACATGTCAACAGAGACAAAGAACCTTACACCATGCCACTGAGCAGCCAGAAGAAATGGGAAGATCCGTGATGAAATCCATCGCGATGTGCTGTCAGGGAGCGGACGGAATCGGAAGAGGCAGAAGCCTGCCGGCTGGTAGATGTTTAACAGTTTTGTTACGGGCACATGAAGGACAAGCTGCGACGAACTCCTGGATATCCTTGCCCATGGTAGGCCACCAGTAGTAACGGGAGATGAGTTGCTGTGTCTTTTTCTGACCAGCATGGCCAGCCAACTTAGAAGAATGACCCTACCGCAGAACACGACTACGATCAGAAGCGGACACGAGAGTCTTCCCTGGAGGAAGCCGGGCAAGATCAGTGGAGGCAACAGAGATTAACTTAGAAGCTTCAATAATGTGCTGAGGTTCTTCCTCCAGTTCAGGAGGCAAAAAGGCTCTGGAGAGTGCGTCTGCCTTGATGTTCTTGTCAGCTGGACGGAAATGAAGTACAAAATTGAAACGGGCAAAAAACAATGCCCAACGGGCCTGACGGGGATTCAGCCTTAAAGCAGATTGGAGATAGGCAAGGTTTTTATGGTTGGTGAATATGACTACCTGGTGATGAGCTCCCTCAAGAAGATGTCTCCATTCTTGCAGAGCCAATTTGATGGCCAACAGTTCGCGATCACCGACAGAGTAGTTCCTTTCTGCAGGAGAAAAAACCTTGGAAAAAAAACCACACGAGATCATCCGCCCGGTAGACAACTTCTGGGTGAGAACTGCTCCTGCACCTATGGAAGAAGCGTCAACCTCAAGAAAAAATTGCTCATTCGAATTAGGACGATGGAGAACGGGTGCGGAAGCGAAGGCTTTTTTGAGAGAAACAAAGGCCTCTTCTGCCTCGGAGGACCATTCCTTAGAGTTTACACCTTTACGGGTTAAGGCTGTGATAGGAGCCACTCGGGTGGAAAAGTGTGGAATGAATTGCCGGTAGTAGTTGGCGAACCCTAGGAACCGTTGTATGGCTTTTTGCCCAGACGGACGAGGCCAGTTGAGAACTGCAGACAATTTCTCCGGGTCCATCTTTAATCCTGTGGAAGATACAATGTACCCAAGGAAAGGCAAGGAAGACTGCTCAAAGAGGCATTTCTCATATTTGGCATATAGCCTGTTCTCTCTCAGTCTTTGTAAGACCAGGCGTACTTGCCTCCGGTGTGAAGCCAAGTCTGCAGAGAAAATCAAAATATCGTCCAGGTAGACCACAACACAAGTATAGAGCAGGTCCCTGAAAATGTCATTAACAAATTCCTGAAAGACCGCAGGTGCATTGCTGAGGCCAAATGGCATTACCAGGTATTCATAGTGGCCGTCACGGGTGTTGAAGGCTGTTTTCCATTCGTCTCCCTCTCTGACTCGGATCAGGTTGTAGGCCCCTCTGAGATCCAATTTGGTGAAGATCTTGGCCCCTTGGAGATGAACAAACAGCTCTGAAATAAGAGGTAATGGATACCTGTTTTTTACCGTGATCTGATTTAGACCCCGGTAGTCGATACAGGGCCGCAAGGATCCATCCTTCTTCTTCACAAAGAAGAATCCAGCTCCTGCCGGTGATGATGACTTTCGGATAAATCCTCTAGCCAGATTCTCTTGGATGTAGTCCGACATAGCCTGAGTCTCTGCCTGTGAAAGGGGATAAACTCTCCCGCGAGGAGGAGATACTCCAGGAAGAAGCTCTATCTGACAGTCATACGACCTGTGTGGAGGTAGTCTCTCAGCCTCCTTTTTCCCAAAGACGTCAGAGAAGGACCAATAGGCGGAAGGCAACCCTGGCAGGGTATCAGGCTGGACTGGAGGCGAAACAGGTTGAATCCGGGTTAAGCAACGATTCATGCAGGTATCTCCCCAACGCAGAACTTCTCCAGTTTTCCAATTAAGGACTGGTTCATGCATCTAGAGCCAAGGTAAACCTAAAAGCATGGGATGGGACAAACCGGGATATACATAAAATCGCATTCGTTCAGCATGCATTAGACCTACCCGGAGTTCCACCAACTCGGTTTGAAACTGGACGGGCTCGGTCAGTGGTTTGCCATCTACGGCGGTCACCTGCAACAGATCAGAAAGACGCTGGACTGGTAAGCGGTAATGATCCACAACCGCCTGCTGGATGAAGTTCCCTGCAGCTTCAGAATCCAGTAGACAATGTTCGGAGAATTTTATTGCTCCATAGGACACGGAGACTGAGATGTGTAAAGAGGGAGAGGACTGTTCTCTACCTAGGTTGGCCCCTCCTACCGAACCTAGGCACTGGAGTTTCCCGACTTTTTAGTACAGAAATTGATCAAATGTTCAGAACTACCGCAGTAGTAACAACTTCCCTCCTTGCGACGTGCCTCCCGGTGCCGGGTGGCCAAACTTACACGGTCTACCTCCATGGCCTCGGAGGAGGAAGGCGAGGTACCTGTTTTGAAAAAACTAGAGCCCAGGTGATAGGACCTTTTGTCCCGCTTGATCTCCATTGAACGCTCCTGAAAACGCAGGTCAATTCGGGTTGCCAAGGATATTAGCTCTTCCAAGAGGGTAGGTCTGTCCCGTCCCGCCAGCTCATCCTTGATTCTTCCGGATTTGCCTTCCCAGAAGTTAGCAACCAGGGCCTCATTGTTCCACGACAATTCAGACGAGAGGATGCGGAATTTAACAGCATACTGAGCTACCGTGAGAGTACCTTGGCGCAGGCGGAGCAAGGCAGAAGCAGTCGAAGTGGTGCGACCAGGTTCATCGAAGGTCCTGCGAAAAGCCTCTAGGAAAGATTGAAGATCATTAACCAGCGGATCCCCTCTCTCCCATAGCGGGTTTAGCCAAGCGAGGGCCTCTCCTCCCAGGTGTGACATGATGAAGCCCACCTTGGCTCGGTCAGAAGCAAACATATGCCCTAAGATTTCGAAGTGTAGAGTGCACTGATTGAGAAAACCCCCACACTGAGTAGGATCACCCTGAAAACGGGTAGGAGCCGCCAGGCGGGGACCTTTACTTGCCATGGGAACTGGTACCTGAGTATTGATAGAAGAGTCAGGTGCAGACGAGGACCCCAAGGAATCCATGCGGGTAGACAAGCTGCGTAGATAAGTCGTGATCTTGTCCTGTTGAACTCCTAAACGGGCCACCTCCTGGCACAGATCCGTGGTCGGAGGTCTCTGGGATCCAGCGGGTTCCATGGCCGGAGCAATCTGTAACGAATGGAAGCGGAGGCAGAGATGGTGAAGTTCACATTCGTCTTTATTTTTTAATGTGGAACCTCGAGACCGCGGTCCGAGGGGCTCCGAAGGGGGCGTGACTAATGAGCCCCGGGTACCCATAGTAAGGCCCCTCGAACAGGACCAGAATGGAACACTCGGAGGACACAGGTGCTACCTCCAGTTAGACCCCGGACACGTGGCAGCTGTCCCAGAGGGACCAAAAGGATAACAGGTATATACAGAGACCGTGGAGGGTTCTTGACGGAGATAAGTGAGGACCTGGTCCAGAATGGATGGTGGCAGGCTGGCTCCAGTGACCTTGTCACAGTCCACGGGTACGGATGGCTGATGGCGGAATGGGATGACACTTGCGCCAGTAATAACCGAGATTGTCCAGGTTAGCAAGATACGGGTTAGCAATGATCTGTGGAGACAAATAGTATAAGCGAAGCACAGAGACTGCAGACGCAGCGCAGACAGATCAGGAACAGAACCGGATGTAGCAATGATAGAACACGTTGCTCCGGCACTCCCCTTATGGTGGAGTGACCAGATATAGTACTGAGTGCGCTACCATTGGTTAATTGGCTATTTCAAAAAATGCACGCTGCCACTTTAACCCTCTCTGACATTAGACGTACTATCCCGTCCATAAAACCCGTGCCATTCTGCCCATGGACGGATAGTACGTCATAGGCGATCAGCTGCGCTCCTGAGGGAGCGCAGCTAATCGCCGCCGGGTGTCAGCTGATTATCACAGCTGACACCCATGACTGTGTGTCAGGAGCGGTCACGGACCGCTCCCGGCACATTAACCTCTAGCACACCGCGATCAAACATGATCGCAGTGTACTGGGGGCACAGGGGAGGATCGCGCAGGGTGGGGGCTCCCTGCGCGCCCCCTGAGACCCTCAGACCAGCACGATGTGATCGCGCTGTTCTGAGGGCTTCCTCCTCCCAGGACCCGGATCCAAGATGGCGCCGGGGTCCTGGAGGGAGGCGGCTTCCTCAGTGCCTGCTGAGAGCAGGCACTGAGAAGCCTGCAGCTATGCCTGAGCGATCGCTGGTGTGACAGAGTGCTGTGCACACTGTCACACCAGCGATTTGATAAAATACAGTGATGTCCCACCCTGGGACAAAGTAAAAAAGTTAAAAAAAAATAAAAATAAACATGTTATAAAAAAAAATCCAAAATAAATAAAAAAAAAAAAAAATATTCCCCAATAAATTCATTTCTTCCTGTAAATAAAAAAAAACAAAACAATAAAAGTACACATATTTGGTATCGCCGCGTCCGTAACGACCCCCCCTATAAAACTGTCCCACTAGTTAACCCCTTTAGTAAACCCCTTAAAAAAAAAAAAAAAAAAACGAAGCAAAAAATCAATGCTTTATCATCATACCGCCGAACAAAAAGTGGAATAACGCGCGATCAAAAAGACCGATATAAATAAACATGGTACCGCTGAAAACGTCATCTTGTCCCGCAAAAAACGAGCCACGATACAGCATGATCAGCGAAAAAATAAAAAAGTTATAGGTCGCAGAATAAAGCGATGCAAAAATAATTATTTTTTATATAAAATTGTTTTTATTCTATAAAAGCGCCAAAACATAAAAAAATGATATAAATGAGGTATCGCCATAATCGTACTGACCCGAAGAATAAAACTGCTTTATCAATTTTACCACACGCGGAACAATAAAAACGCCTCCCCCAAAAGAAATTCATGAATTGCTGATTTTTGTTCATTCTAACCTCCCAAAAATCGAAATAAAAAGCGATCAAAAAATGTCACCTGCTCAAAAATGGTACAAATAAAAACGTCAACTCGTACCGCAAAAATAAGACCTCACATGACTCTGTGGGCCAAACTATGCAAAAATTATAGCTCTCAAAATGTGGCGATGCAAAAAACTATTTTTGCAATAAAAAGCGTCTTTTAGCGTGACAGCTGCCAATCATAAAAACCCGCTATAAATAGTAAATCAAACCCCCCTTTATCACCCCCTTAGTTAGGGAAAAATAATAAAATTAAAAAATTGTATTTCCATTTTCCCATTAGGGTTAGGGTTGCGGCTAAAGTTAGGGTTAGGGTTGGCGCTAAAGTTAGGATTAGGGTTAGGGTTGGGATTAGGGGTGTGTTAGGGTTAGGTTTGTGGTTAGGGTTGGGACTAGGGTTAGGGGTGTGTTGGGGTTAGGGTTGGAGTTAGAATTGGGGGGTTTCCGCTGTTTAGGCACATCAGGGGCTCTCCAAATGTGACATGGCGTCTGATCTCAATTCCAGCCAATTCTGCGTTGAAAAAGTCAAATGGTGCTCCTTCACTTCTGAGCTCTGCCATGCGTCCAAACAGTAGTTTATCCCCACATATAGGGTATCAGCGTACTCTGGACCCCAAGAGTTATTGTGCAATTTGTCCTATTTCTTCTGTTACCCTTGGGAAAATAAAAAACTGGGGGCGAAAATATCATTTTTGTACAAAAAAAATTATTTTTTTGTTTTTACGGCTGTACATTATAAACTTCTGTGAAGCACTTGGGGCTTCATAGCGCTCACCACACACCTAGATAAGTTCCTTGTGGGGTCTATTTTCCAAAATGGGGTCACTTGTTGGGGATTTCCACTGTTTAGGCGCATCAGGGGCTCTCCAAATGCGACATGACGCCCCCAGACCATTCCATCAAAGTCTGCAATCCAAAACGTCACTACTTCCCTTCCGAGCCCCAACGTGTACCCATACAGTAGTTTTCTCCCACATATTGGGTATCAGCGTACTCAGGACAAATTGGGCAACAACTTTTGGGGTCCAATTTCTCCTGTTACCCTTGTAAAAATAAAATATTGGGGCGAAAAAATCATTTTTGCAAAAAAAAAAAAAAAGATTTTTTATTTTTACGGCTGTGCGTTATAAACTTCTGTGAAGCACTTCGGGGTTCAAAGTGCTCACCACACATCTAGATAAGTTCCTTGTGGGGTCTATTTGCCAAAATGGGGTCACTTGTGGGGGTTTCCACTGTTTAGGTGCATCAGGGGCTCTCCAAATGTGACATGACGCCCCCAGACCATTCCATCAAAGTCTGCAATCCAAAACGTCACTACTTCCCTTCCGAGCCCCGACGTGTGCCCATACAGTAGTTTTCGCCCACATATTGGGTATCAGTGTACTCAGGACAAATTGGACAACAACTTTTGCGTTCCAATTTCTTCTGTTACCCTTGTGAAAATAAAATATTGGGGGCGAAAAAATCATTTTTGTAAAAAAAAAAAAAAAAAATTTTATTTTACGGCTGTACGTTATAAACTTTAGTGAAACACCTGGGGTTCAAAGTTCTCACCACACATCTAGATAAGTTACTTGAGGGGTCTAGTTTCCAAAATGGTGTCATTTATGGGGGTTTCCACTGTTTAGGCAGATCAGGAGCTCTCCAAACACGACATGGCGTCCAGCCAATTCTGCGTTGAAAAAGTCAGACGGCGCTCCTTCCCTTCCAAACTCTGCCATGCACCCAAACAGTGGTTTACCCCCACATATGGGGTATCAGTGCACTCAGGACAAATTGCACAATAACTTTTGGAGTCTTGTTACCCTTGGAAAAATAAAAATTGGGGTGAAAAGATCATTTTTGTGGAAAAAATATGATTTTTAAATTTTACTGCTCTACGTTATAAACTTGTGTGAAGCACTTGGGGGTTCAAATTGCTCATCAAAAATCTAGATAAATTCCTTAGGGGGTCTAGTTTCCCAAATGGGGTCATTTGTGGGGGGTTTCCACTGTTTAGGCACATCAGGGGCTCTCCAAATGCAACATGGCATCCAAACTCAATTCCAGCCAATTTTGGTTGGAAAAAGTCAAATGGTGCTCCTTCCATTCCGAGCTCTGCCGTGCGCCCAAACAGTGGTTCCCCCCCACATATGGGGTATCAGCGTACTCAGGACAAATTGTACAACAACTTATGTGGTCCAATTTCTCCTGTTACCCTTGGGAAAATAAAAAATTAGTGACTAAAAGATAATTTTTGTGGGAAAAAAATAGTATTTTTTATTTTCATGCCCGGGCATTATAAACTTGTGTGAAGCACTTGGGGGTTCAAAGTGCTCACCAAGGATCTAGATAAGTTCCTTAGGGGGTCTAGTTTCCAAAATGGGGTCACTTGTGGGGGTTTCCACTGTTTAGGCTCATCTGGGCACTGCAAACGGAACATGACCCCCATTAACGTCTGCATTCCAAAACGTTACTACTTCCTTTCCAAGCCCTGCCGTGCGCCCAAACAGTTTCCCCCCCCCCCACATATGAGGTATCGGCGTACTCAGGACAAATTGGACAACAACTTTTGGGGTCCAATTTCCTTGGAAAAATTCAAAAATTTGGGACTAAAAAATCATTTTTGTGGAAAATGATGATGATGAGTGACTATTACAAAATCCATTGTCTTCACTATGTTATTGTTTAACATAGCGTTCCTTACACATCATGCCTAAATACAAAAATGGACTTTTATTCATAAATTTACAACACTATATTTTGTAAAATAAAATTTGGGTGGTGTGTTGTTCCATTACTTGTTGCCATGTGCTTATATGCGTTTATATTGTAAGGGTGTTTATTTTTAGTCTTGGAATTGAAATTCATCATTTTATTGTCCTAGTAAACCTTCATTTTTTCTTGTTTGAAGTACATACATTTGCAATGGCCACGTAACAAGGCAATAACTCAATATTTTATTTAAAAACCCTTCTTGACCCTGGGCTTCAACACCGCCAGTTGCTGCTCTGAAGTGTTGGATGCACAGATCAAAACAATCGCTGATGTTTTTGTGGGGTTCAGTAACGCCTGCTGTTCCCCTGCTGTGTGTCTGGCAAAAAATTTATGCTGCTAAATACAAATTTAACTTCAAACATGTCATACTAGGCCTCTGCCTACACCCTCCTTGACCCTGTGCTCCAACACCGCCAGTTGTTGCTCGGAAGTGCTGTTAGCACAGTCAACACTTGCTCCTGTGTTACTGGGGTTCAGTAATGTCAGCTGTTCCCCTGCTGTGTGTACGGCAAAAAGTCCTGCTGCCTCCACCCTGTTCTCTTCTCATCCCTGGGCTCCAACACCGACAGTTGTTGCTCGGAAGTAATTGGCAGGGGTACTGACTCCTGCCTAGCCTGGTTACAGCACGACAGCTGTTTCCTGGCAGTGTCAACGTCAATTAGCCTACAATAAGTTGTCCTGTCATGTTGCTTTCGGGTTAGCCGACTGTATGGTGCCTGCAGTTTAGGTGATTCCTATGTGTGCTGTGTGATAAGTAAATAAAGGCTGTTTCCGTTGTGACAATAGGACAAGCACCCACTGTAGGACTGTGTGATTCGGTAACTGCGGACGGCTTGCGGCCTGTCAAATTACATTTTCATGGGTGCCTTCTGCTACCCGTCCGGGTTCCAGTACCGTCAACTGGTTCTCCGCAGTGCCTTTGGCCTAGGTGCCTCCATCTCGGTATCCGAGTTCCAGCAACGTCTGCTGGTCCTTGGTAGTGCTTTGGAGCACAGGTACCTCCTGCTTAGTAACCGTGTCCCAGTAACGTCAGCTGGTCCTCGGTTGTGCCATTGGCTCTTTTCCTTCTGCTGCCCCTCCGGGTTCCAGCACAGTCAGCTGGTCCTCGTTACTTCCATTGTCTCTTGTACCATCTGATACCCGTCCGGGTTCCAGTAACGTCAGCTGGTTCTCGGAAGTTAGTCAGCCTTCTTGTACCTTCAGCTACATTTACAAATTGAATATTTTTTTAATGTTTTGTTGGGTAATCACTATGGATCTCCAACAATGAAGACGACGACCCTGATGACCACCCCGAAGAAGATGACGACCACAAGGACGACGGGCATGAAGCCAACCAGCCTGAACACCATCACAAAGAAGAAATAAAAGATTACCCAGAAGAAGATCACCAACAGGACACAGAAGATTAAGACAAACTACAAGATACAGAACAAGAGACAGAAGAACAATAAGCAGAAGATGAAAAAGCATAACAACATGAAGTATAAGACCAAAATGAAGAGCAAAATATATGCTCTAAATTATAAGCAGAAGACTAAGCAGTGTATGGGGGTGAGTCCGTTCCTCCTTTTTGTGCCCCTGGAAAATGCCTGCTGCTGCAGGCTAAACTCAACACGGACAAATACTGTTATAATTTAAAACTTTTGTGACAGCAAGAACGCAAGGATGAAAAATTCATACTTTTACAGATTACAAGTACAGGAATCTCTGTCAAAAATAAGAATATGATGAAGAAGATGAAGATGAAGTAGAATATGAAGAAAATAATAGTTGAATAAGAACAATATGAGTAATGTTAACAAAAAGATGAATAGCAAGAAGTTTAAGAAGAAGATAAAGAAGGTGAAGATGAAGAATAATTTGATGAAAAAGATGATGCTGCTGAAGATTATGAAGGAGAAAGTGTGTCAAAAGTTAAAAAGGTGAAGAGCATGGAAGTTGTGAAACATACATATTTGCCAAAATAGAAAAAAGGTTAACAACATTGTCAATTTGTTTGTCAATCCGAACATCTTTACAAAAAAAAATATTAATGCTATTCCATTTGATTGGGTTAAACATCTATGCCTTTAATGTCTCCTCAACCTCCCCCAATACATTCTACATTACTCTTTGTTGTTTTCCTTCATGTACAATTAACCAACAAGGCAAGAATGGGCTTTTTTTAATTTAATTCCGATATTTTTTTCCCATAGACTTACATTGTATTTTCGGTATCGGGTATCGCCGATATTTCTTGTGTATCGGCGATACCATTCCGATCCGATACTTTTGGATATCGGAAAGTATCGCTCAACTCTACCCACCACACCATCCCATTTATGAATTATGCCTACTACGCAGTCCCTCCTTATGAATTTTAACCATCACACCATACTATGGCAAGACCTATAGCAATTACACTGTCCTTTATTGCAAACAATAACTGTCACACTGCCCACCTTATGAATTATGGCCTCCTCGCTACTTCTTCTCTATACTATGCACCTTATTCATATTGCCATGCCTCATGATGCCCCCTCTCAATATTGTGCCACCTCTCCAATACTGCCACCTTTCCATGCTATTCCCTCCCTCTGTATACTGATAACTGACTATCATACTGTGTCCTGACATTGTCTCTCCCCCTCTGTATACTGCCCTAAGTACTGTGCTCTCACACCGTCCTTCTTTCTGTATACTGACCCTCCCATACTGTGCCCGCACACTTCTATAGCCTTGTATCTTCAGTTCCTCTCAGTGCTGTTGTCAAGAGTCTTTGATGTCAGTAGAGCAGTGAGATGACCTAATCTTCCTGCAGCTTGATGCAATGATATGACATATTTTATTAGAATTATTATTATGTTCACTTATACAGCGCCACCATATTCCACAGCGCTTTACAGAGATCATGACTGCCCTCACAGGAGCTCAAAATCTAAATTCCCTATCAGTATATCTTTAGAGTGTGGGTGGAAACCGGAGAACTAGGAGGAAACCCACACAATCACGGGCAGAACATACAAACTCCTTGCAGATGGTATCATTGGTGGGATTGGCGATCAGTACCCCTGCGTTGCATTTCTTTTGAGGGCAACACTGAGCCACCATGCTGCCCTCAATAATAATGTCTGCTTTGACATCTTCAAACTCCCATACCTATTATACAATAAATACCAGGGCATAAGACCGCAATACCACAGATATAGAAACAATCTTTGTTAAGACATAAAAATATATAAAATTACACTGCACAAGCATGAGACAAAAAAGTCGGGGGCAACTCGAGCATAGCACATATGTACATACACATACACATATACATCATGTATATTATATTGTAAGTATACGTATAATCAAGTTCAGGCACAGACTACATGTAAACACTGTCAATATAAATTAAGAGAAATTGTTAAGTGCCTGTATCCAAAAAAACACATAATTACCAAACTGGGGGTATACTGAGAATCAGGCAGCCACCCATGACCTAACGCATGTTTCGAGTATTGCTTCTTCGAGGGTAATGCGGTGACCTTCTTCGCTCTGTAGCCACTTCATCAGTGGGATCACATTGCCCTGATGAAAAAATTTTACAGAAAACTCATACACAAACTATAGGTAAGGACGGATTTACACGGGCAAAATTCATGGTCCACTTACGGCAATGTACTTACTGACTGACCACTGGTTTCTCGACTCAAACGTACAGTCCCATTTGTTTCTATCAGACTAAGGTGACAAGTCTTCGGAGTTTCATGCAGAAAAATGTTAATTTTCATCACGATTGCAGTTTCTATGCAATCTGTACTAAATTTGTGTGGCATTCATTTTTATACATGAGCATTATTAAAATTTACAAGACAAAATACAGTTCCCTATGTTAAGAATTGCAAAGTTTCTGTAAAAATCGGATGTATACAGTTGATTCGTATGGGATTTTTTTTTTGTGCACCCATAAACTAGAATAGTTGAGTCTTATCAAACACATGGAAGAAAGTCCTGAATGCTGCAATTTTTTTTCTTGAGCAGATATGGTTCGTGAAAAAAATCGCACATCTAGACATTCCTATTGAATGCCATTGGTCCGAGTGCTATCAGTTTTTTCACAGACATCAACTAAACCAAAAATACGGTTATGTGTAGTTGTCCTAAGGCCACGTTCACACGATCAATACTTGGTCAGTATTTTACCTCAGTATCTCTAAGTCAAAACCAGGAATGGGTGATAGAAGTGGTGACATGTTTCTAGTATACTTTTCCTCTGATTGTTCCACTTCTGATTTTACTTGCAAATACTGAGGTAAAAAACTCACTGAATACTCAATGTGTGAACGTGGCCTAAGGCTGTAAGTTCAGTTCTGTAGACCCAAGGTCAACCTAGCCATTGCGTTTGATATATGGATCGTTAAATACGCCCGTCTGAATCTGGCCTAACATCCAATCTGCAGAATGCACTTTGCATCACAAAAGCACCCAAAATATATTCTATTGTTTTGCGAATGGGGGAATCTGCAAACACAATATGCATGTGATTTCGCTTTGAGATTTCAGATGACCTGTAACTTGAAAATTACCTTCTGTGTGTGCACATGATGAACTTAGTTTAAAAAAAAAAGTTTGTTTGGAAAAATTTTCCCATTAGTATGGCATATTTTTTTCTTATATGCAAAAGAAATTTCCAAGCTTCTCCAATGGACAGCACTCGAATGACACGGAGATTGGAACCGAGCGCCATCTGTATTTTATCACTGACTCCTTGATTTGAATCTGATCAAGACGAGACATGGCCCCATTTTTTTTATTTCTTGGGGGGAACTCGATCCTGTACGTAATAATGAGTATATGTTCTATCCATGAAAACCACAGGTAGAACATGTACGTTAGAAACAGACTTCTAAATTAGGTCTTATGTATGGGTTTTACATGTACACACCAGAATATCATCATTTAAAATATGTGGTAGAGGAGTTTGAGGCCACGTTCACATCTTTAGTATTTGGTGTTTTTTTTTACCTTAGATTTTGTAAACTAAATCCAAGACTTAGTGATAAAACTACAGAAGTGGTGACGTGTTTCTTTTATACTTTTCCTCTAATTGTTCCACTTCTGGTTTTTACTCAACGTGTGCACATGGGCTTATTGTGTACAGAAGACTGGGAGTGGTGATGAGGCAGAAAAGAGGAGTAAAGACATGGTAATGACCCAGAAAAGCCTTTCACCTTGGGGAGTGGCTACACTTTGCACTTCCAATACTAAACTGCTTTACTAAAGGTTAAGCTCAGTCTATGTCAGCCTTGGCCAGGTACCTGGTTGCTTCCTACAGTTACACAGTTATAACTGACTGCGCAAACATGAGAGAAAAGCAATATATAAGGTAAGTATTGTAGAAATCGGTAGATTTAGCATTTGTGTTTGTACATGGAGGAATTTTTATTATATATATTACATGCACTTATGTCTTCGCTGCAAGGAAAAATAATCACATATCTCAGGGGTTGGAAGCTGTGGCAGATCCCTCATTTCCAGCATTTATCAGATGGTTGATTCTCACAAGTGTCTATACATCATGGGCTGATTTTTTTTTATTTGGATTAAAGGGTTAGTAGAACCAGTTAATACATAGGAATCATAGGGCCTTATTCACATAGTGCAGTTTTAATGAGCTTGAAGTGGCCAAGAACCAGCAGTGAATCCCACAATGAAGTGCACAGGAAACCTATACCATATTAATTTTAAATTGGTCCAAGTCTATGGTTAAGAGCTACTTCATGTAGACTTTTACTAGTTACTTAAATGTTTTCTACCTACAAAAATACTTATAACACCTTGTTGTTACAGGTTTCTGATTAGCATCATTGTGTCTGCGGAGCATTTCATCCTGTTTTCCTACAGTAAGTGAAGCACTTATATTAATTTGAACAGGTACCCTTTGTTAATATTTTGATACCCGAGTCCTAACTTCTGTAACGCTGTTCTGGCCCTTTCTTGTGTATGTTAGGGTGTGTTTCCACGGTCAGGAAACACTCAGGAATTGCTGCGTGTTTGACACTGTGCGCTGGTGCAGCGTCAAACACGCAGTGTCCAGATGTTACAGCATAGTGGAGGGGATTTCAAGAAATCCCGTCTCCACTATGCTTAAAAACACGCAGGCAGCAGACCTGCGTTAACGGACATGCGGCGCGTCTTTTTAGACCACAGTATGTCCTATTCCCTTGCGGCGACGCTGCGGCGCCGCAAGGGAAATAACACAGGGCTATGTAGCCCTGCGATCATTCCGGATGTGTTCCATGAACACATCCGGATTGACCGCGCGTTCAGTAGAGGGTGGGGCTTTGGGCGGAGCGGACTTTCCGCTCCGTCCAAAGACCTGTGGTTCCGGATCGTGGAACCACAGCCTTAGAGCTACTACATTGTCTAGTTAAACACTTGTGTATTAGGATTTTAACAACTTTTGCCAAAAACATTGCAAGAACCTAAACTAATCTCAATAATCTTTTATGCCCCATGCACTGTTTCATATTCCAGATCCTTATTGTACAATCACTTAATACTGCTTGACCACCTACTCTACCTTTAAATTACACTTTTTTTTTTTTTTTAAGAAAATAAATGGTGGAATGCTGGATAGCTGAGGTATTTTTCTCTTGAGAGCATTGCTTCCCGAGGTACCTTAAAGTCCCATATGGAGATGAGAAATTAATTTTGCACAGACCTTGTCCAGGGTATAGACCATTCCTTTGTCAGCTGGTCTTCCCTTCAGTCATTAGCACTTACTAGGACCCTTACGATCATAATGCAGCAAGACAAATTAAGTCCACAGTCACCCAGGATACATAACCCAGGATGGTGAGAGCAGAAGTGGAGAGCGACTGCCATACAGAACCAGACTGGACACCGGACCAGGCAACGCAAATCAAATTGGTCATCTCTAGCCTCAAATACTGACCCAAAGAGACCATTTTACTGCCACTTCGGTTCTCCACAAATCTCTTTGCTGTGCAGATGAACCCTGCTATTTGGACCTAGGCTACTGCAATTGGAAACTTTATGCAGGAAAGATGGTAACTGAATCATTAGAACCACAAAGTATGAATGATTCTTCTAGCAAGCTTAATACATAAATGTACATATCACCTGTATGTTCATTGCTCAATTAGACCATGAGTTCCCATTGTGCACAACTGAAAACTTAAGTACTGACATTAGATCAGGCATGTTACAGAAAGCGTTCTTGTTTTTACATGGATTCTTCGAATTAAGGATTACAAAAACGCTACTGGTGATGATTCTGTAGATTATTATAGTTGACATGATGTTGGTATGACATTTGTTTAACCCCTTTCTGCCATCCGACGTACTATCCCGTCCATGAAACTCGTGACAATCTGTCCATGGACGGGATAGTACGTCGCAGCGATCGGACGCGCTCCTGGGGGGAGCGCGGCCTATCGTGGCCGGGTGTCAGCTGACTATCACAGCTGACACCCAGCACTATGTGCCAGGAGCGGTCACTGACCGCTCCCGGCACATTAACCCTGGCACACTGCGATCAAACATTATCGCAGTGTACCGGGGGCACAGGGAAGTATTGCGCTGTTCTGAGGCCTTCCTCCCTGCAAGACCCCGGATCCAAGATGGAAGCTTGCAGCAGTGCCTGTGAGATCGCTGGTCTCACAGAGTGCTGTGCACACTGTGAGACCAGTGATCTGACATTCTACAGTGATGTCCCACCCTGGGAGAAAGTAATAACTTTAAAAAAATGAAAATCACAAGTGTAAAAAAAAAAAAAAAATTTCAAAATAAAGGAAAAAAAAAATATTCCCCAATAAATTCATTTCTTCCTGTGAATAAAAAAAACAAAACAATAAAAGTACACATATTTGGTATTGCCGCGTCCTTAACAACCGCCCCATAGAACTGTCCCACTAGTTAATCCCTCTAGTGAACCCCTAAAAAAAAAAAATCAATGCTTTATCATCATACAGCCGAACAAAAAGTGGAATAACACGTGATCAACAAGACCGATATAAATAAACATGGTACCTCTGAAAACGTCATCTTGTCCCGCAAAAAATGAGACGCAATACAGCGCCATCAGCGAAAAAAATAAGTTATAGCTCGCAGAATAAAGCAATGCAAAAATAATTATTTTTTATATAAAATTGTTTTTATTGTATGAAAGCGCCAAACCATAAAAACATGATATAAATGAGGTATCGCCGTAATCATACTAACCCGAAGAATAAAACTGCTTTATCAATTTTATCACACGCGGAACGGTATAAACGCCCCCCAAAAGAAATTCATGAATTGCTGATTTTTGTTCATTCTAACCTCCCAAAAATCGAAATAAAAAGCGATCAAAAATGTCACGTTCTCAAAAATGTTACCAATAAAAACGACAGAGTACCGCAAAAAATAAGACCTCACATGGCTCTGTAGGTCAAAATATGGAAAAATTATAGTTCTCAAAATGTGGTGATTCAAAAACTATTATTTGCAATAAAAAGCGTCTTTTAGCTTGACAGCCGCCAATCTTAAAAACCTGCTATAAATAGTAAATCAACCCCTTAACACCCCCTTAGTTAGGGAAAAATAATAAAATGTAAAAAATGCATTTATTTCCATTTTCCCGTTAGGGTTAGGGTTGGGATTAGGGTTAGGTTTGTGGTTAGGGTTGGGACTAGGGTTAGGGGTGTGTTGGGGTTAGGTTTGGAGTTAGAATTGGGGGGTTTCCACTGTTTAGGCACATCAGGGGCTCTCCAAATGTGACATGGCGTCTGATCTCCATTCCAGTCAATTCTGCGCTGAAAAAGTCAAACGGTGCTCCTTCGCTTCTGAGCTCTGCCCTACGCAAAAACAGTAGTTTACCCCCACATATGGAGTATCAGCTTACTCAGGACAAATTGCACAATAACTCTTGGGGTCCAATTTCTTCTGATACCCTTGGGAACATAAAAAATTGGGGGCGAAAATATCATTTTTGTAAAAAAAAAAAAATAATAATTTTTTGTTTTTACAACTGTACGTTAGAAACTTCTGTGAAGCACTTGGGGCTTCACAGTGCTCACCACACATCTAGATAAATTCCTTGGGGGGTCTATTTTCCAAATGGGGTCACTTGTGGGGGGTTTCCACTGTTTAGGCACATCAGGGGCTCTCCAAATGCGACATGACGCCCGCAGACCATTCCATCAAAGTCTGCAATCCAAAACGTCACTACTTCCCTTCCAAGCCCCAACATGTGCCCATACAGTAGTTTTCTCCCACATATTGGGTATCAGCGTACTCTGGACAAATTGGACAACAACTTTTGGGTCCAATTTCTTCTGTTACCCTTGGGAATATAAAAAATTGGTGACTAAAAGATAATTTTTGTGAGAAAAAATAGAAATTTTTATTTTCATGCCCGGGCATTATAAACTTGTGTGAAGCACTTGGGGGTTCAAAGTGCTCACCACAGATCTAGATAAGTTCCTTAGGGGGTCTAGTTTCCAAAATGGGGTCAATTGTGGCGGGTTTCCACTGTTTAGGCTCATCTGGGGCACTGCAAACGGAACATGACCCCATCAATGTCTGCATTCCAAAACGTTATTACTTCCTTTCCAAGCCTTGCCGTCGCCCAAACAGTTCCCCCCCCCCACATATGGGGTATCAGCGTACTCAGGACAAATTGGACAACAACTTTTGGGGTTCAATTTCCTTGGAAAAAATCAAAAGTTTCGGACTAAAAAATCATTTTTGTGGAAAATTGTTTTTTTTTTTTTTTTTCACACCCAGGCATTATAAACCTTTGTGAAACACTTGGCGGTTCAAAATGCTCACAACAGATCTAGCTAAGTTCCATAGGGGGTCTAGTTTCCAAAATGGTGTCACTTGTGGGGGGTTTCCACTGTTTAGGCACATCAGAGGCTCTCCAAACGCGACATGGCATCCAATCTCAATTCCAGCCAATTTTGGTTTGAAAAAGTCAAATGGCGCTTCTTCCCTTACGAGCTCTGCCGTGTGCCCAAACAGTGGTTTTATAATTTCCTAACAAAAAAAAATTTTGGTTCCAAAATTGTGCTGATGTAAAGTAGACATGTGGGAAATGTTATTTATTAACTATTTTGTGTGACATATTTCTCTGTTTTAAAGGAAATAAAAATTCAGTTTGAAAATTGCTAAATTTTCTAAATATTCACCATATTTGGGTTTTTTTCAAAGATAAACGCAAGATATATTGAATAAATTTTACCACTATCGTGAAGTACAATATGTCACGAGAATCGCGATGATCCGTTGAAGCGTTCCAGAATTATAACCTCATAAAGAGACAGTGGTCAGAATTGTAAAAATTATCCCGGTCATTAACTTGCAAACCACCCTTGGGGTAAATAGCATGTATTTGCTGTATGTATAGCTGTTGGATAATGGTTCTAAGTGCCGACTGTCCTATGAAGAGATTATTAAAATATAATATTATTATAATATATATATATATATACAAACACCTTCTCATTCAAAGATTTTCTGTATTTTCATGACTATGAAAATTGTACAGTAAGAAAACTCGGCACTCAACTTAAGGTTTATCTGGTAAACGATTTAATGGTGTCCACAGAAAAAACAGAGTTGATGTCCACAGTAGTAACAGAAACGTTTCGGTCCTGAAACCGGACCTTCATCAGTCACTACAAGATGGTAAAATAGCTGCTAGGAAACCACTGCTATGGACAGGCAACAAGCAGAAGAGACTTGTTTGGGCTAAAAGAACACAAGGAATGGACATTAGACCAGTGGAAATCTGTGCTTTGGTCTGATGAGTCCAAATTTGAGA
>JARQOD010003675.1:0-62361 GCA_033576555.1 Oophaga sylvatica | reverse complement strand
GGGTTGATTACAAAGACACACTGAGATGTGGGCCAACCCTACAGCAGCCCCTACTCTTCCTCGTTTTGGGAGCCTCTTCCCCACCCTCACACAAAACTGGTCGCTTCCCACAGGATCGCCAGGGAAGAACCTCTGCACTGTTGTCCAAGACCCAGTTTTTTTTCCACCCCACAGCTGCAAGTTCCCTGTCATCCTCACACTCCCAGCCACAAAACCCCAAATGGGTAGCACAGGCATGGATAAAAACGGCCATACTCGGCAAACCATCCACACACAGCTCTGAATCTGGCATTGCAAAACCCTGTCCCTTGAAATGCTGTCATTCAGGCTGGTGGAGACTGACATTTTCCGTAACTTAATAGCATTGCAGTCCCACAATACAATGTGCCCAGCCATTTTATTTCAGCAGCAAGCCCCCCTGTCTCAAAAGCATGTTGAGGGAAAAATTAAACATGCCTACAAAACGCCGTCAGTAGCAAGGTCCACCTACCACCGATGCGGGGACCATACCCATGCCAGGGACGATACCTTTCCCTCACTGCCCATTGGTCAATGTTGTGGACCGTACAATCTTGCGAGTGCGCCGTACTGTTCTGCCAACTCCAAGGATTGCAGGAATAAAGTCTGTCCACATTGACTCCTCCTCCTACTCCAGTTCCTCAAATCTCGCTGCAGGCCGTGACGTCTACCTCCACAGGGACCCGTGAACGCTTACCTGTTGCGACCGATATGAGCACAGCCGTGGCCAAACGTCAACGGGCCCCGTCCTGAAATTAATTTCCATGGGAATCAAAAGCCACACAGCACAGAGCTCTGGAATGCCATCAAGCGGGAGAGCGACTTTGTTTTTGCCACGAATCTCCACCAGCTTGTAGTGTGACAAATGGCCGAAATCTGGTGGCAGCTCTGGCCTTGGCAACCTCACTCACAAACCAGTCTGGCAAAATGCTCAACTTGGTCGTGCAGAGTTTTTTAGGGACTATCCGGATCTTGATGCACTCTGCACAAGTCCGTCTAGAGTGTGCTCACTGCGACTTCCAGCATGGCCAGATCGCCATTTCACTCTGCAACGCAGATTTCGCCTTCCTGAACATCGCATCATATGTGACGTACCCACCAGTGGGAATTCCACGTTACAATGTTGGAGCGGTTGTGTGAGCACAGCCAGCAGTAATGGAGTATCCCTGCAAACAGGCGCAATCAACTCGCAATTTGCGCCGTTCACATTTCACCACTACTGAGTGGGCCTCTATGAAGGACATCTGCCACGTTTTGCGTGCGTTTGATGAGTCAACGCGGATGGCGAGTGCAGATGATGCACTAGTCAGCCTGACTGTCCCCCTTATCTGCCTGCTTCAAAAAACACTGCAAGCACTAAGGGATGAGGTTTTGGAAGAGGTGGAGGATGAGGAGTCACAAATTCCATCACCTTCTGGACAGTCAGCGCAACGTGGTTCCTCACAAAGGGCTGGGCAGGGCTCACTTAGTGAGGAGGATGAGGAGGAGTCAATGGAGGAGGAAAACATCGCTCCAGATGGAGGTACACAACGCTCTAGTCAGTATGTAGAGCGAGGGTGGGGTGATGCAGAGCAGGCAGAGATGACGCCTCTTGCAGGGGACAGCGTTTCTTGGCCAGTTGGGAGTCTGCAGCACATGGTTGATTTCATGCTGCAGTGCCTGAGAAACGACCGCCGCATCGCCCACATTCTCACCACGTCTGATTATTGGGTGTACACCCTCCTAGACCCTCGCTACCGGGACAACTTACAAAGCCTCATCACACCGTTGAACCGGGAGCGTAAAATGCGGGAGTACAAAGAGACACTGGTGCAATCCATAATGTTCTCCATTCCAGCCGAGAGCACTGCTGCTGCTACTGCTTTACAAAGCAGCTCTGTGCGTCGAGGCAGTGGAGACAGCTCTGCAACAAGAGGGAGCACAGGCAGCGCCTCTGCACAGGGCAAGACCAGTATGTTCCAAATGTGGCGAAGTTTTGTGGCAGCGCCACAAATGTCTACACCATCCGAGACGGCTCCAGTCAGCAGGAGGCAACGTTTCCATAAGATGGTGACAGACTACTTGTCTTTCCCTCTCAGTGTACTCCCAGATGGCTCTTCCCCATTCAAGTTTTGGGTCTCTAAGCTGGATACATGGCCAGAGCTTAGCCAGTATGCATTGGAGGTGCTGGCTTGCCCCGCTGCCAGTGTATTATCGGAGCGCGTCTTTAGTGCTGCAGGTGGTGTACTAACAGACCGTCGCATGCGACTATCCTCCGATAATGTAGACCGGCTTACTTTTCTGAAAATGAACAAGGCATGGATCTCGCCAGAATTTGTCTGTCCATTTTCAGATTAAATAACTGGTTCGCAACGTTATCCATGTCTCCTGTTATGTTCATCTTTCTACCACCTGAACTCTACTCCCTGGGCTTCAACACCGCCAGTTGCTGCTCAGAAGTGTTAGATGCACAGATGAAAACAATTGCTGATGTGTTTGTGGGGTTCAGTAACGCCTGCTGTTCCCCTGCTGTGTGAACGGCAAAAAGTCCTGCTGCCTCCACCCTGTTCTCTTCTCATCCCTGGGCTTCAACAACGCCAGTTGTTGCTCGGAAGTGCTGTTAGCACAGTCAACACTTGCTCCTGTGTTACTGGGGTTCAGTAATGTCAGCTGTTCCCCTGCTGTGTGAACGGCAAAAAGTCCTGCTGCCTCCACCCTGTTCTCTTCTCATCCCTGGGCTCCAACACCAACAGTTGTTGCTCGAAGTGTCATTGGCACGGGTACTCACTCCTGCCCAGACTGGTTACAGCACGCCATCTGTTTCCTGTCAGTGTAAACATCACTTAGCCTGCAATAAGTTGTCCTGTCGTGTTGCGGTCGGGTTAGCCGACTCTATGGTGCCTGGAGTTTAGGTGCTTCCTATGTGTGCTGCGGGATATGCAAATAAAGGCTGTTTCCGTTGTGACAATAGGACAATCACCCACTGTATTACTGTGGGATTCGGTAACTGCGGCCGGCTTGCGGCCTGTCAACTGAAATTTCCATGGGTACCTTCTGCTACCCGTCCGGGTTCCAGTACCGTCAACTGGTTCTCCGCAGTGCCTTTGGCGTAGGTGCCTCCATCTCGGTATCCGAGTTCCAGCAACGTCTGCTGGTCCTTGGTAGTGCTTTGGAGCACAGGTACCTCCTGCTTAGTAACCGTGTCCCAGTAACGTCAGCTGGTCCTCGGTTGTGCCATTGGCTCTTTTCCTTCTGCTGCCCCTCCGGTTCCAGCACAGTCAGCTGGTCCTCGTTACTTGCATTGGCTCTTGTACCTTCTGCTACCCGTCCGGGTTCCAGTAACGTCAACTGGTTCTCGGAAGTTAGACGACCCTAAAGACCACCCCGAAGAAGATGACGACCCCAAGGACGACGAGCATCAAGCCAACCAGCCTGAACACCATCACAAAGAAGAAATATAAGATTACCCAGAAGAAGATCACCAACAGGAAAAAGAAGGTTACGACAAACTACAAGATACAGAACAAGAGACAGAAGAACAATAAGCAGAAGATCAAAAAGCAGAAGAACATGAAGTATAAGATCAAAATGAAGAGCAAAATATATGCTCTAAATTATAAGCAGAAGAAGACTAAGCAGTGTATGGGGGTGAGTCCGTTCCTCCTCGTGGTGCCCCTGGAAAATGCCTGCTGCTGCAGGCTAAACTGAACACGGACAAATACTGTTGTAATTTAAATCTTTTGTGACAGCAAGAACGGAAGGATGAAAAATTCATACTTTGACAGATTACAAGTACAGGAATCTCTGTTACAAATAAGAATCTGATGAAGAAGATGAAGAGGAAGAAGATGTAGAATATGAAGAAGAATAATAGTTTAATAAGAACAATATGAGTAATGTTAACAAAAAGATGAATAACAAGAAGTTTACGAAGAAGATAAAGAAGGTGAAGATGAAGAATAATTTGATGACAAAGATGATGCTGCTGAAGATTATGAAGGAGAAAGTGTGTCAAAAGTTAAAAAGGTGAAGAGCATGGAAGTTGTGAAACATACATATTTGCCAAAATAGAAAAAAGGTTAACAACATAGTCAATTTCTTCGTCAATCCGAACGTATTTCCAAAAAAAAAATATTAATGCTATTCCATTGGATTGGGTTAAACATCTATGCCTTTAATGTCTCCTCAACCTCCCCCAATACATTCTACATTACTCTTTGTTGTTTTCCTTCATGTACAATTAACCAACAAGGCAAGAATGTTTTTTTTTTAATTCCGATATTTTGTTCCCATAGACTTACATTGGATTTCGGGTATCGGTATCGGTATCGCCGATATTTTTTGGGTATCGGCGATACCATTCCGATTCCGATACTTTTGGATATCGGAAAGTATCACTCAACTCTAGTTGTGACCCATGCTGCAGCTAAGGGGCACTGTATGTGCTCCTCAAGATATGCATGGAGACATGATTCTGATGGTAAAACAGTCCCCGCATTGTTGTGAATGGCAGGTATGTGTCGCAGAGGTCCTCTGCGCTGTAAGCCAGTAATGTTGTTCTGGGACTTGTAGTCCCACAAGAGTTGTGTTTATTTTACTTGGGTGGCTTACATTGTTAGTCTGAGAGCTGGGTGGGACTGGCTAACCACAGATACACCGCCCACTTGTGGTTGCGAGTTTTGAGGACCTGAAGTGAGGTCATGACCATGTGACCAGACCATGTGATCCATACCTCACCTGTGGGAGTGGTTACAGATATGTAAGGAAGGTGGTTGGCACATGGAGAGAGTGTGTTGGGAGTCTGTCTGTCTGTCAGTCTGGACAGAGCTCCCATGTTTCCAGGCTGGACGTTGCCCAGACAGGGGAAGCAGTGCTGGCGAGTCTCAGCCAGAGGAATGGTCTTGAAAACCATGAGTGATACTGACCGTGGTCAACACCAACAGGTAACGGACAGGGATCCGTGTGGTGCTGACCAGGGTCAGGAAGAGACCCTGTGAAGGGCACTGACAGGCAAAGCGGGGCAGTGAGAACCGAGGCCCCCCGGCTCACGGGCCCCATAGAAGTGGCATGGCCTGCTGCCATTGGTGGTACGCCACAGGGGATCACTACAGTATGAGTCGACCTCAGATGTTATACACATCTTTTATAAGCAACTAGAGGCTTTGCAGAATTGAGATTCAATGCAAATAAATTTTGCACAAATCAAAGATTTTATTAAAAAAATTGGCCTAACTGCCGAACTTGAATTTTTACTATGCATCCATCAAGTAGAACACATACTGTAATTTAGGCTTGAAGGAAGAATGACACGGCATTCTGCATTTGTGTTTTAACTGCAATTTTATGTGTGCTATTCACTTTTTAAAAATGACTGGAGCCAAAGTAGATCAAACAGTATTTTTGTTTCCATATGGTAAGCTGCAACAACTTCTGCATAAAGTACATTATTACTAGCATAGAATAGAGGACAATGGAGATGTGGACATTGTATGGCATTGCAATTAGCCATGACTGAACACGGAAAAAACTACAAATAGGGAACCAAAGGTAGTACTGTAATAGCTGTCAATATTGAGCACAAACATTGTTTACCTCTTGTTAAATGTATTTTCATGCTGTAAATAATTTTAAAAAGAAACAAGAAAGAATTGATCCAGGTAATAATTGTGGAAATGGTAAAATTGCTTCCTTCACCTTCCTTGAAGGCTTGGGCAGAGAAGTGGCAAATCAAGTTTAATGAAGATAAATGGAAGGAACACAACAGCCGTACATACTGCTCAGAGTCTGCTGCCGAGCACTGCTGTTTATCCCCCATTCTCTTGATATGTTATTAAAATGTCAGACCTAGACAACCTCTTTAATGCTTTTAGGAGGAAATATATACCGTGGAGCATGCCACATTTTGTTCTCTGTTGAATTCATAAGGAAATACTTTCAGAAAATATGAGAAACATACAGAGTTGCAGAAGAGGTTCTATGCATTAGAATTATTATTGTTAAAGGGAATCTATCACCCCATTTTTCGTATATCAGCTGCAACCACCGCCATCAGGGGCTTATCTACAGCAGTCTGTAATGCTGTAGATAAGCCCCTGATGTACCGTATATACTCGAATATAAGCCGAGATTTTCAGCCCATTTTTTAGGGCTGAAAGTCCCCCTCTCGGCTTATATTCGAGTCATATACCAGGGGGGCGGCGGAGGAGGGGGAGCGCAGCTGTCCTGTATACTCACCCTTCCGCCGGCCCGGTCTCTGCAGCCCCTGCACTTCTCCCACGGTCCCGGCGCCAGTATTCAGCCATCAGTGGTACCGCTCATTAAAGTCATGAATATGCACATATTCATGACTTTAATGAGCGGTAACACGTGACCGCTGAACACTGGCGCCGGGACCGTGGGAGAAGAGCAGGACCGAGACCGGGCCAGCGGAAGGGTAAGTATGAGCGATACTTACCTGTCCCGTTCCGCTGTGTCCTCGGGTCCTCTTGCTGCGATGTTCAGGCAGAGGGCGCGATGACGTCATTAGTGTGCGCCGCGCCCTCTGCCTGATCATTGACTGCTGGAGGACCCGGAAGACGGCGGCGAGCAGCGGTGACAGGTAAATGTCTTAGGGCTCGGGGCCCTGAGCGAACGGTGACACGGCACCTTTCCCCCATAGCGCGCCAGTGTCCCCGCCTACTCAGGACACCGGCACCTGGCCCCCCAGCAACGAGAGGTGAGTATACCTTTTTTTTTTTCCGGTTGCAGCAGCAATTGAGGCCTATACTATGGGGAATAATCTATGGGGGAATAATCTATGGGGGCATAATCTATGGGGCATTATCTATGGGGGAATAATCTATGGGGGAATAATCTATGGAGCATTATCTATGGGGGAATAATCTATGGGGGCATTATCTATGGGGAATAATCTATGGGAGCATAATGTATGCGGCATTATCTATGGGGAATAATCTATGGGGCATAATCTATGGGGGAATAATCTATGGGGAATAATCTATGGGGCATAATCTATGGGGGAATAATCTATGGAGCATCTATGGGGGCACAATCTATGGAGCATCTATAGGGGCATAATACATGGGCAGCATATAGGGCATAATCTTCATTTTCCACCCTAGGCTTATACTCGAGTCAGTAAGTTTTCCCAGTTTTTTGTGGCAAAATTAGGGGGGTCGGCTTATACTTGGGTCAGCTTATACTCGAGTATATACGGTAACCTGAAAGATAAGAAAAACAAGTTATATTATACTCACCCAGGCAGTCCAATGCAGTCCAATCCGATGGGCGTCGCAGGTCCAGGGCCGGCGCCTCCCATCTTCTAGCGATGACGTCCTCCTCCTTGCTTGTGTTGTGCTCCTGCACAGGCGTACTTTACTGCAGTGCACAGGCGCTGGGCCTCTCTGACCTTTCCTGGCGACTGCGCACTGCAGTACTCTGCTCTGCCCTCAACAGGGCAGAGCAGCGTGCTTGCGCAGGAGCCCGCCAGAAGCAAGGAGGAGGACGTCATCGCTAGAAGATGGGAGGCGCCGGACCAAGACCTGCGACGCTCATCGGACCGGACCGCATTGGACCCCATTATCTTTGGGGTTCTGCTCCGGGGCAGATAGCTTTCCTATATCTATCTTTAGGTGTAGTTAGTTTCTCAGGCTGTGACGAGGCGTCTAGGACCAACGTAGGAACGCTCCACGGCTGCCTCTAGTTGTTGTGGTTAGTCAGGGTACTGCAATCTCATAGATTCCAACTGCTCTGGTGTATTGCCTTTTTTGCCTGCACTCCTCAGCTACCGAAACATAACAGTATCACCGGCCCAAAATTTAAAATTGTATGGTACTCACAGAAGGGAAAAAATTTGTGAAAGAAAAACCGGTTGTCAGAGTTGTCAGGGATATTTTTCTGTTTGTTGCATTTTTTTTTTTTTTCCCTGTGTATCTCTGGGTGCTGGGGAGGATTTTTTCTCTCAATGGAGTTTGCACAGTTGTCTGGCCGTGTGGATCAGCTTGCCACTGAGGTTCAGAGTATTGCTGCATATCTTGCTAGGTTGCCTGTTGTGGAGCCTAGGATTCCCATGCCAGATTTGTTTTTGGGGGATCGAGCTAAGTTTAAGAATTTCAAAAATAATTGTAAATTGTTTTTTGCCTTAAAATCTAAGTCCTCAGGGAACGCAGCGCAGCAGGTTCAAATTGTCATCTCTCTCCTGCGCGGCGATCCTCAGGATTGGGCTTTTTCCCTGACACCTGGGGATCCTGTTTTGAGTGATGTTGATGCATTTTTTCAGGCTTTGGGGTTATTGTACGATGAGTCTAATGTCACTGATCAAGCTGAAAAAGCCTTGTTGGCATTAAATCAGGGGCTTGATGACGCTGAGTTATACTGTCAGAGATTCCGTAGGTGGGCAGTCCTGACCAAGTGGAATGACGACGCTTTGGCGGCCCTTTTTCGGAAGGGTCTGTCAGATAATGTAAAGGATGTTATGGTGGGATTCCCTGTCCCCTCTGGTCTCAATGATTCTATGTCATTAGCGATTCAAATTGACAGACGTTTGCGTGAGCGGAGAAGTATGCGTGGAATAGTGTTGCCTTGTGAACCTGCTTCTGAATCCATGCAGTGTGATAGAGTGGTGTCTGGGGCACAGCGTCATGAGTTTCGAAAGCGCAATGGGTTATGTTTCTACTGTGGGGATGCCTCTCATGCTATTTCAGTCTGCCCTAAGCGGGGAAGACGTTTTGCACGCTCAGTTGTCTTGGGTAATGTTCAGACTAAGTTTTTATTAACTGTCACTCTGATATGCTCTCTGTCCTCATTTTCTGCTCAGGCTTTCGTTGATTCTGGAGCAGCTATTAACCTGATGGATTATGATTTTGCTAAATGTTGTGGGTTTCCCTTGATACCCCTACAGAAGTCTATTCCCCTACTGGGGATCGATTCTACCCCTTTGGCTGAGAATAAACATCAGTTCTCTACTCAGGTGATAATGAGAGTTGAACCTGATCATCAAGAGTGCTGCAAATTTTTGGTTCTGTATAATCTGCATGACATTATCGTACTGGGTTTCCCTTGGTTACAGTCTCATAATCCTGTTTTGGATTGGAAATCTGTGTCTGTAACCAGTTGGGGCTGCCACTGTGTTAATACCAATACTCCTGTTTTTTCTGCCTCCCCCCAGGCTCAGGATGTTCCTGACTTTTTGATTGATTTTTCTGATGTATTTAGCGAAAGTAAATCTGCATCCTTGCCTCCCCATAGGAGCTATGACTGCGCTATTGAATTAGTGCCTGGTAGTAAATTCCCTAAAGGTCGCCTTTTTAACTTGTCTGTACCTGAACATGACGCTATGCGGTCTTATATCAAGGAGTCATTGGAGAAGGGTCATATCAGACCATCCTCTTCACCCTTAGGTGCCGTTTTTTTCTTTGTGGCCAAAAAGGATGGTTCATTAAGGCCGTGTATTGATTATCGTCTTTTGAACAATATTACTGTGAAATATCAATACTCGTTACCCTTGATTTCTGACCTGTTTTCCAGGGTGAAAAACGCTACTTGGTTTACCAAGCTTGACCTCAGGGGGGCATATAACCTTATTCGCATTAAGCACGGGATGAATGGAAGACGGCATTCAATACCCCTGAAGGGCATTTTGAGTACCTTGTGATGCCCTTTGGGCTCACTAATGCTCCTTCTGTCTTCCAGTCCTTCATGAATGACATTTTCAGGGATTTTGTGGATAAATTTCTGATTGTTTATTTGGATGATATCTTGATTTTTTCTAATGACTGGGACTCTCATGTGAAACATGTTCGAACTGTATTTCAGATTTTGAGAGAGAATGCTCTGTATGTGAAGGGATCAAAGTGTCTTTTTGGCGTACAGAGGATCTCATTTCTGGGATTCATTTTGTCCCCATCTGTTATTGAAATGGACCCGGTCAAGGTTCAGGCCATCTGTGATTGGGTCCAACCTACTTCATTAAAGGCTCTTCAAAGATTCTTGGGTTTTGCCAATTTTTATAGTAAATTTATTGGTAATTTCTCGGTTATTGTTAAACCATTAACTGATTTGACCAAAAAGGGTTCTGATGTGGTGAATTGGCCTCCTGAGGCAGTCTCTGCATTTCAGGAACTTAAGCAGAGATTCACTTCTGCTCCTGTTCTACGGCAGCCTGATGTTTCTCTGCCATTTCAGGTGGAGGTTGATGCCTCTGAAATTGGGGCAGGTGCCGTTTTGTTCCAAAAAGATCCAGAGACCTCTAAAAGTAACCCTTGTGCCTTTTTCTCTCGAAAATTTTCTCCAACTGAACGTAATTATGACGTGGGTAATCGGGAGTTATTGGCCATGAAGTGGGCTTTTGAAGAGTGGAGACATTGGCTGGAGGGAGCCAAACATCAGGTGGTGGTCCTTACTGACCATAAGAATCTGGTTTATCTGGAATCTGCCAAGCGACTCAATCCTAGACAGGCCAGGTGGGCCTTGTTTTTCACACGTTTTAATTTTGTGGTTTCCTTTCTTCCTGGCACTAAGAATGTTAAGGCGGATGCCCTCTCGAGGAGCTTCCTTGCGGACTCTCCTGAGTTATCTGATCCTTCTGTTATTTTGAAAGAGGGTGTAGTTCTTTCCGCCATCTCACCTAATTTGAGACTTGCTCTGGAGGGGTGTCAGGAGGATAGGCCCGAGCGCTGCCCTGTTGGAAAATTGTTTGTCCCGGACCAGTGGAAAAAGAGTGTGATGTCTGAGATTCATTGTTCCGCGTTGGCTGGGCATCCCGGAATTTTTGGTACCAGAGACTTGGTTAGTCGGTCCTTTTGGTGGCCTACCTTGTCTCGTGATGTCAGGGAATTTGTGCAGTCCTGCGGGACTTGCTCTCGCTCCAAGCCTTGCTCTCGCTCTAGTGGTTTGTTGATGCCATTGCCTGTGCCCAAGAGACCATGGACCCATATCTCTATGGATTTCATTTCCGACCTTCCTGTTTCTCAGAGAATGACCGCCATCTGGGTGATTTGTGATAGGTTTTCCAAGATGATACATCTTGTGCCATTACCTAAGTTGCCTTCCTCCTCTGAATTGGTGCCGTTGTTCCTTCAGCACGTGGTTCGTTTACACGGCATTCCTGAGAACATAGTGTCTGACAGAGGAGTCCAGTTTGTTTCCAGATTTTGGAGGACTTTTTGTTCTAAACTGGGTGTTCAATTGTCTTTCTCCTCGGCATTTCATCCTCAGACCAATGGTCAAACTGAGAGAACAAACCAGACATTGGAGACTTATCTAAGATGCTTTGTATCTGCTGATCAGGATGACTGGGTCTTTTTTTGCCTTTGGCTGAGTTTGCTCTTAATAATAGGGCTAGCTCTGCCACTTTGATGTCTCCGTTTTTCTGTAATTCTGGGTTTCACCCTCGATTTTCTTCAGGACAGACGGAGGCTTCTGTCTGTCCAGGTGTTGACTCTGTTGTGGAGCGTATGCAACAGATTTGGGACCAGGTAGTGGAGAGGTTGTCCCTCTCTCAGGAGAGGGCCCAGCGGTTTGCAACCGGCATAGGACTGATGGTCCTCGGTTTGAAGTGGGGGACTTGGTCTGGTTGTCCTCAAAAAATATTCCTATGAGAGTAGCATCTCCTAAATTTAAGCCTAGGTTCATTGGACCTTATAAGATCATGGAGATTCTTAATCCTGTTTCTTTTCGTTTGCTTCTTCCAGGGACATTTAAGATCCATAACGTGTTCCACAAGTCCTTGTTGAAGAGATTTGTTGAGCCAGTGGTTCCTGCTGCTGTGCCTCCTGACCCTGTTTTGGTTGAGGGCAATCTGGAGTATGTGGTTGAGAAAATATTGGATTCTCGTTTTTTCTAGACGGAAACTCCAGTATTTGGTTAAGTGGAGAAGTTATGGTCAGGAAGACAATTCTTGGGTGTTTGCTTCGGACATCCATGCTAGGAGACTCATCCGTGCGTACCATAGGGCTCATCCTGACCGACCTGGTTGCTCAAATGAGGGTTCGGTGACCCTCCTCAAGGGGGGGGTACTGTTGTGAATGGGCTTGAGATGAGTTCTGAGCAGAGGCTCCCTCTGGTGGTTACAAGCGGTACTGGTCTGTCCAGTGAAGATTGTGAAGATTGTGAGGATTGGGAATCAGGTGTTACTGACTGGTCTTATATAAGGGAGTCACCTTCCCATCAGGGTTGCCGGTGATCAATTGTTCTGGTCTCTATCCTAGATTCCTGTTTCCCTTGTAGCCTGCTGTGTCGTGTCTGCATCTCCTGCTAACAGATAAGACATTTTCTTCTTTTTGTTTTTGTGCTTGATTTTTGCATTTTGTCCTGCACTTCTGTGGGGGCCTTCAGGGTCCCCTCCGGGGCTTTTGCCCTCTCAGTTTAGTTCAGCCACTGATGTTTGTACTTTTGCTTTTTCCAGTTTTTTCAGTGGCTGCTGTTTTGATTTTGTTACACCAGAGAACTAACTTAGGTGGTAGAGGTCGTGTGATCTCAGGTGTTTTTGAAATTAGTAGAGTTGGTGCTTTTCAGGGTTTTCTGGGATTGCAGTAAGTACCCTTCCTATCCTTTTCTATTTAGTTAGTTTGGGCCCCAACGTTTGCTCATACTATTTTCTGTCTGTGTCAGTATTTCTTCTTGTCTAACCGCCATTACATGTTTGGGGGCTTTCTATTATCTTTGGGGTTCTGCTCCGGGGCAGATAGCTTTCCTATATCTATCTTTAGGTGTAGTTAGTTTCTCAGGCTGTGACGAGGCGTCTAGGACCAACGTAGGAACGCTCCACGGCTGCCTCTAGTTGTTGTGGTTAGTCAGGGTACTGCAATCTCATAGATTCCAACTGCTCTGGTGTATTGCCTTTTTTGCCTGCACTCCTCAGCTACCGAAACATAACAGACAACATCACCCGTTCCTTCACTAAATCTATGTCTGCCATGGTGCTTTTCACCACAGACACTTGAACAAGTAAGCATGGTCAAGGGTGTTATATCTCGCTGACTGGGCACTGGGTGACTCTGATCGCTGTGGGGATGGGGACAGGCGCTGCTCCACAAGTCTTGGAATCCCCAAGGCATGCAGGACAAACCTCTACATTTAAACACTTCCTCCACTGATTCCTCCTCTAGGGCCTCCACCTGTGCCCTCAACCCCTGCCTTAATAAGACACACGTTCCAACAGTGCAGAGCGAAACCCCATCACCTACGGACTGCGCAGCCAGGGCTCACCGCAATCAGGCAGTATTAAAATTGATATACAGTACCTTGGAGATCGCAGTCATACAGCTGAAGAGTTGTGGACAGCTCTCCATTTGATCAATGGTTGTCTCTGCTGACCCTTCATCCAGGGAAGGCCGTGTCCGATAACGGTGCGAACCTGGTGGTGGCCCTACGGCGAGGCAAGCTCACACGTGCCTTGCATGTCTCACATCCTCAACCTGGTGGTACAGCATTTTCTACAACACTATCCAGGCCTGGGTGAGCTGCTCCAGAAAGCATGTAAGCTGTGTGCTCATTACTGCCATTCGCACCCCTCTTGTCATCGACTTGCATTGATACAGAGGTCTATGTCCATGCCAGTTAACAGGTTGATATTAGTGATGAGTGAGCGCTAAAATGCTCAGGTGCTTTTGCTCGGGTCAACCAAATTGGAATGCTCGGGTGCTCGACCCGAGCAACAAGCCCAATGTAAGTCTAAGGGAAACCCGAGCTTTTTTGCCGCAAACCTCCCCCGGAGGTCTTTTAAGGGTATCAAAATATCGGAAATCTATGGGAACAGTGCTCAAATGACATGTGAATATCATGGGAAAGACCCCTGGAAGCATTTCTGACTCCTAAGTCACTGCTGTGAACAATTGTCACGGGCAGTTGTAGAAATATAGGAGACGAGGAACCTGGGCCCCTGAACTGCCCCTACGGCTAAGGAAGGGCCCTGTCTTTCCTTAACTTGGGGTACACTTGAAGGTAGTGAGGCCCAAGCCACCGACCTGTCCTTGTCTCCTGTTTAGCCCTGAGCTCAACCCACCAACCCCCTCCCCAGGAGGTGAGACAGGGAATAATGTGAATAACACCAAAACAACAAAAGGAAATACAGACCCCTAGGGGTTAAATAACTAAATAATAACACTTAGCTTTCTCTGCTGCAAAGCACCGCACAGCAGGGTAAGGTACCAGAACAGGGAAATAGCAGAAGGATCACTGCGCTCAGCAGCACCTGGCTCCAGCTTGGTTGGTTTCCAAAGGAAGCAATATCACCAACAGTCAGCTGAGGCCTCAGATGTCCTTTTAAAGGATGAAGGGTGTGGACACAGCCTTCTCATGAAAAGTCAGAAGCCATGTAATTACACCAGCGGCCACCGGGGGAAAAGACTGACATTAACCCCCTGTGGCCTGAAAGGAAAAAGGTTTTAGTATCCAGAGAGAGATCCGCCACAGATCCAAATTTGGATCGTGACAGTACCCCCCGTTAATGAGGGGCCTCTGGACCCTCAACACCGCACCTCATATACCACCTGCGGTGAGGATGCCTCGATCCACCAGAGTTCACTCCAGCAGTCACCTGACTCTCAGGTTTATGGCAAACGCGGACTGATGGAAGTGGCAATAACGTATGCTATGGAGGTACCATAAATCTCCAGAGCGCTGACCTGGGGAATGAGTTATGTACGGGCATTATTGGGGGTAACTCCAGCTGGTAAGTCCCCGGGCCGAGAATGGCCGACACCCGATACGGCCCGATCACCCTAGAACTCCAGACTCCAGCAGCACACTTCCACTGGATGTTTTTGGTGAACAGCCATACATACTCATTCATACACAGGTCCGGACCTGAATGTTCATTGCCACACATACGTTTGCCACAAGATGGTGAACTCTTTGAGGAACTGACAACAGAGGCGTCCCCCTGTGTCACCATACTCACACATTTCTCAGAGGAAGCCACCACCCTGCCCTGACCCCTCCTCCCAAAAGGGCTCCGACTCATAAGGTTGGCTAGTGGTGAGGGTTGGGACTTGCCCCTACTCCTTGGCAGCACCTCTGCTGCCCCCACTGGAGAAGAAGGGGAAGGTTGCAGAAAGACGGCAGAGACAGTAGCCCCCGGCAGCAGTCCTCACACGACTGACCCCAGCTGACTACTTCCCTGGAAAGACAATCTATGACCGGGTTGTGTTTTGTCAGCCAAGGGAGGCCTAAAACGATGGGTATTGGCATACCCTCCAAGACGTAGCTGTTATGTTCTGCTACAAGCACTAAGGAAAGAAGGGAGATCTGTCCCTAAGATAGAACTAAGCTTGATCCCTACGATGTAACGGGGAACCTGATCCTGCGATCAGACCCGCTAAAGTCCTCAGCTAGTCTGTACGAAGACCTATAGATGCGAGGAAGGGATCCCTACAAGAGCTAGGGACTGGGAAAAAGATGGACACCTCCTAACAGAAGTTGTAGCAGTAAAAGACAAAAAAAACAACATAGAACATAGAGGTCCGAAGACCAAGCAAAAACTGGCTGAGTAAGGTAACAAAGCATCTGGCTAGCTTAAGAGTAGAAATTACAATGAAGTCCAGCAAAGCCAGAAGGGCGGAGCAGGATTAAATAGGCAAAAAAGGTCATGTGACCAACAAGATAGAAAAAAACTAACAGGAGAGTTCTAACAGTACCCCCCCCTTCTAAGAGGATCCTCCGGATCCCCTAGGCCCAGGCTTACCGGGAAACCTCTTGTGAAACGCTCTGACAAGTCTGGATGCAGAAACATCATCCGCCCTCACCCATGAGTTATCCTCGGGTCCAAAACCCTTCCAAGCGACAAGATACTGCAAACTCCCTCTATACCGTCTAGAATTTAGGATGCGGAAAATTTCATATTCCCGTCCTCCACCACCGGAGGAACAGTGGCAGAGGAGCCTCCATCCGACACATCAGCTCTTTTCAACAGAGAAACATGAAACACCGGATTAATCTTCCAGGACTCGGTAGGAACCTCCAACCTAACAGCCGATTGGTTAACAACCTGAAGCACCTTAAAGGGTCCTAAAAACTTGGGACTCAATTTTTTAGAAGGAATCCTCAACCGCAGATTATTAGAGGACAACCAAACCATGTCACCAATAGCAAACAAAACCTCTTGCCGTTTCCTATCAAAGTACCTTTTAGATTTTCTGTTAGCCTCCTGAAGATTACCACAAACATCCGTCCAAACGCTCTCCAAATCACCAGAAAAATTCTCCTCTTCAGGCACGGCCGATACCAATTTGGAGAATGACCCAAACGACAGATGTCTCCCAGTACAACAAAAAAAAGGCGAACAACCAGCAGAAGAGGATGTATGGTTGTTAAGAGCAAATTCAGCAAGTGGCAGAAACTCAGACCACCCCTCTTGATTGTCTGCCACAAAACAACGCAAGAACTGCTCAACATCCTGGTTTTTCCTTTCTGTCTGGCCATTAGACTCAGGATGATATCCGAATGAAAACGACAAATGAACTCCCAACCTGTCACAAAAGGAGCGCCAAAAACGAGCCACGAACTGAGGTCCCCTATCAGAAACAATGTCAGTAGGAACGCCATGTAGTCTGACAATTTCCTTGACAAAGGCCTTAGCGAGGGTCTTAGCGCAGGGCAGTTTGATGAAAGGAACAAAGTGACACATCTTGCTTATACGGTCCACGACCACCCAGATGACAATGAAACCCTCAGAGGAGGGAAGGTCAGTAATAAAGTCCATAGTCAAATGTGTCCAAGGTGCACTAGGGATCTCCAGAGGGCAAAGCAACCCCGCAGCCGGAGTATGTGAAGACTTAGATCTAGCACACACAGTGTGCTTAATGACTTCCTTCTGCCATCCAGGCCACCAAAAACTGCAACCCACAAGTCGCTTGGTCTCAGAGATTCCAGGATGACCTGCCAACCGAGACTCATGACACTCAACAAACAAATCTCTCCTAAAGGTCCCAGGCACAAGCAACCTCCCATGGGGAGTGTTAGATGGGGCATTCTCCTGTGCTTTAAGAATCTCATCTTCCAACACAGAGTCCAAAGCAGCAATCACAACCCCTTCTTGTAAAATGTTCTCCTCCTCCTCAGCACCAACCATGGGAGAAAAGCTGCGAGACCAAGCATCGGCTTTCACATTCTTAGTACCTGGGATGTAAGTAACGGAAAAATTAAACCGCGAGAAAAACAGTGCCCACCTAGCCTGACGGGCATTCAAGTGTTTGGCAGCATCAAGATAGATCAGATTTTTATGATCAGTGAAAACCTGAACGGGAAACTCGGCACCTTCCAAGAGATGACGACAGTGTTCAAATGCGAGTTTAATCGCTAACAATTCCCTATTACCAATATCGTAATTCAGTTCAGTCTCAGAAATTTTTTTTGAAAAAAAGGCACAGGAATGTACTCCATCCCTGTTTTCCTGAGACAACACCGCGCCGACCCCCACAGAAGAAGCATCAACCTCAACCAAAAATGGTTTAGTCACATCAGGCTGCATAAGGATGGGAGCAGAGCTGAACCTCTCCTTTAGAAACACAAAAGCTTCAATGGCCTCAGTAGTCCACTGAACCGCATTAGCAGCTTTCCTGGTGAGATCGGTCAGTGGTTTGACAATAATAGAAACATTTTTAATGAATTTTCTATAATAATTGGCGAAACCCAAAAACCTCTGTAACGATTTCAAACCAATAGGCCTAGGCCATTCCTGCACAGCTTGAACTTTCACCGGGTCCATCTCAAAACCTTCGCTGGAGATAATGTAGCCCAAAAAACTAATTCTCTGTACAGCGAACTCACATTTCTCCAGCTTAGCAAAAAGCGAATTGTCCATCAATAACTGTAATACCTCACGAACACTCCGCCAATGAGACTCGAGATCCAGCGAATAAATCAAAATGTCATCCAAAACACAACCACATTTTTGCCGGTCAAAGGTCTAAGGATGTCATTAATAAGATTCTGAAAAAATGCAGGAGCACTAGTAAGACCAAAAGGCATAACCAGATTCTCAAAATGACCCACAGGAGTGTTAAAAGCAGACTTCCATTCGTCACCCTCCTTCATGCGCAACAAATTGTATGCCCCCCGAAGATCAATTTTAGAGAACCACTTGGCCCCCGCGCTCTGGTTAAACAAATCAGGAATCAATGGCAGTGGGTAAGGGTTGCGTACAGTAATTTTATTAATCTCACGAAAGTCCAGACAAGGACGTAAACCGCCGTCCTTTTTTTTAACAAAAAAAATCCAACAGCCACAGGAGACTTGGAGGGCCTAATGTGACCGGCGGCCAAGCTTGTCTGTATGTATTCCTCCAAAGCCTTTCTCTCAGGGATAGTAAGATTAAATAAACAACTTTTAGGAAGAGTCGCTCCAGGACAAATTCAATAGTACAATCATAGTCTCTATGGGGAGGTAAAATCTGCGATTCCTTCTCAGAAAAAACTTTCCAAAAATCCTGAATAGGTACAGGTAATTCCCCTTTATCCACAGCAGCAACACGCCCGTTACAACACTTGTCATAACATTTAGGACTCCAGGACTTAATTTCATTGGTAGACCAATCCAGTACAGGATTGTGCAATTTCAACCAGGGTAACCCCAAAATCACCGGAGTAGGCAAATTATTCAATACTACCAAATCCAAATTCTCTTGGTGAACACCATTAATAGTGAGTGGAAATTCACAGACCTTGTGAGTAACATTCTTCAAGGGAGAGCCATCAACAGAAACCACGGCAATAGGTGATGACAAAGGTTTGGGTTTTAATTTAAGTTTTTCCAAGAATTCCCCATCAATCACATTCAGAGTGGAACCACAATCGACAAATACCCGAAATTCCATTAACTCTTCCTGAGCAGCAGTAGAAGCAGAAAGAAAGACACCCTTAGTGTTTAAACAGGCAATACGGGCGAAACTGACCTCTTTTTTTTTTCTTTGTTTATACGCAGCATACAGTTCTTAATGAAATGGTCAGATTTGCCGCAATAAAAGCACAAACCTTCAGAAAACCTGCGGTCTTTTTCCTGAGAGCGGGGTGCCATTGCTCCAATCTCCATCAGCTCTCCAATGTCAGTACAGACCCTCTCAAGACTAGGAGCTGACATGGCAGAGGTGTCACGGGTGTGTCGCTGCGAAGATCGTCGCGATTGCACACCCTGACTTCGCACAGCTGAGTTTCTGGTGCTGGGTGTTTTTCGGCACTGAGGGAGTTAATTCTTTCTCTCTCTGTGCTGGACTGACCAGCCTCGCTCAGCTGCAATTAATGTTTTGTTAATTGGTTTCCTTTAAATACCTGCCTGTCTGCTGGGGAAGTGTCGGTGAAAGCATTCATGCAGACCAGCAGAGCGGATCGTATTGAGAAGTCTAAGCTAAGAATACCTGTTGTGGTTTTCTCCTCTCCTCGCTTTATTAGTTATCTCCCTACCCTTTTGTGTTCCCTCTGTATTGGTAGTTTTGTATGCAAGGTGTTCTTTAATTTACCCCTTGTACTGTCTCGTTTGTCTTATACTGTGTGTGAAGGCAGATACCTTCCTTATCCCTGTGGTGGTAATCAGGGTCCTTCTCAGGACTGGATTACAGTGGTTAGGGATTCACAGGAGATAGGGTTACGCTGGCGGCCTGGACCTCTGTACCATCAACAGTACCTCCAGGTAGAGGGATTAGTCAGGCCCCAGCTTAGGGTCAGCATAGACCCCGGTTCTCCTGTATACAGAGACAGCGTGACATTTTCACCGACCACATTAAAGATTCTCCCCAGCCACTATGGATCCAGTAGCCAGTCTAGCTCAGCAGTTGCAGAGTTTGTCCATGGAGCTGAGGGATGTTAAGTCCAAGGTTTTGTACCCCCCGGAGCATGCCAGACCAGAACCTAAAGTAGCTCTCCCGGACAGGTTCACTGGAGGGCGGGACAAGTTTTTTGCTTTCCGGGAGGCATGTTAATTGTACTTTCGGCTGCGACCTCGGTCATCTGGAAGTGAAGATCAAAGGGTGGGAATTGTCATCTCGCTCCTACAAGGGGACCCCCAGTCCTGGGCGTTCTCTCTTCCCCCGGACTCCCCGGCTCTCCAGTCAGTGGATAGATTTTTCGCAGCACTGGGTCTTGTATATGATGACCCGGATCGAGTCTCGCTTGCTGAAAATAAGTTACGTAAGATACAGCAGGGAGATCGTCCGGCAGAGGAATTTTCTTCGGAGTTCCGTAGGTGGGCCACGGACACCCAGTGAAATGACCCGGCTCTTAGGAGCCAGTTTTGTCAAGGTTTATCTGACAAATTAAAGGATGTGTTGGCACAGTATGACCCTCCCACGACACTGGAAGTCGCTATGGCCCTTGCTATTCGCATTGATAGACGGTTACGGGAGAGGTGCGGGGTAACTCCGCCCCCTGTGATGATTCCACCTTCCTCAAGGGTCCCTTACACGGAGGTTCCCCTGGTCAGTCCAGAAGAGGCTATGCAATTAGGAGGGACATCATTCCGGGGGAGGGGATCGGTGGGGCGCCACAAAACAAGAAGTTGTTTCTTCTGTGGAAAAAAAGGACATTTTATTGGGGGGTGTCCATCCCGTCCTTTGCAGAGTGAGAAGTCGCCGGAAAACTATTGATCCCAGATTGTGTGGTAGACGGCAATCTGGGAGTAAGTATTTCGTCCCTAAGTTCGTCTCAGTTTCTCGTACCGGCGGAGGTGGTGGTGGGTGCGAGAACTGAGAGGATATCTGTTCTTCTGGATAGTGGGGCCGGGGCAAATCTGGTGGATGCTCGCTTTGCCCGGGTTCAAGGTATGCAATTGTGTGGGTTGGCTAAACCCGTCCCCATATTCTCGATCGACGCCAGACCTCTCGGTCAGGGAAGTTTTGTGCAAGCAGTGCATAACATTGATCTTCAAGTGGGGGCGCTACATAAAGAACTGTTGTCTTGTTATGTGTTGGAGGGTCTTCCCACTCCTATAGTGCTGGGCCTGCCTTGGCTAACTAAGCATAACCCGGTTATTGATTGGCAATCCAGAGAGATAAGCCAATAGAGCGATTTCTGTAATAAAAACTGCATGAATACGGTCATTGGTGCGGTCGCTCCTAGGGCCTTACCTCCATTTCTGGTGGACTTTGAGGATGTATCTCGGAGGAAGGGTGTCAAGAACTACCTCCTCATCGCAGTATGACTGTGCTGTTAACTTGATCCCTGGGGCCAAGTTACCGAAATCTAGGTTGTATAACCTTTATGGTCCTGAGAGACAGGCCATGAAGGATTATATTTCAGAGAGTCTAGCTAAGGGGCATATTAGACCTTCATCTTCCCCGGTGGCCGCGGGGTTCTTCTTTGTGAAGAAAAAAGATGGAGGCCTACGCCCTTGCCTGGATTTCCGTGAGCTTAATCGGATTACGGTCCGAGATCCGTATCCGCTCCCACTTATTCCCGATCTCTTCAATCAGATCGTGGGTGCCAAATGGTTCTCTAAGTTGGATCTCAGGGGGGCGTACAATCTTATTAGGATGAAGGAGGGGGATGAGTGGAAGATGGCGTTTAACACTCCGGAGGGGCATTATGAGAACCTTGTCATGCCATTTGGTCTGAGTATTGCCCCGGCGGTGTTTCAACACTTTGTAAATGACATCTTTCGCCACCTAATGGGACAGTTTGTGGTCATATATCTGGATGATATCTTAATTTATTCGCCAGATCTGGTGTCTCATCAGGAGCATGTTAGGCAGGTGTTACAGATATTGCGGGATAATAAACTGTACGCCAAATGGGAGAAGTGTGTGTTCGCCGTACAGGAACTTCAGTTTTTAGGATTCCTGGTGTCAGCATCCGGTTTTCGTATGGACCCTGGGAAAGTGCGGGCAGTTATTGAGTGGGATCTGCCAGAGGATCTTAAGGCATTACAACATTTCCTGGGGTTTGCTAACTACTACCGGAAATTCATTCGTAATTTCTCCTCCATAGTTAAACCTCTCACAGACATGACTAAAAAAGGGACGGATTTTCAAAGTGGTCTGACAAGGCTTGTCAAGCGTTTTCCTCTTTGAAAAAATGTTTTGCTTCTGCACCCATACTTGTTCAGCCTGATGCGTCTCAGCCATTCATTGTTGAGGTGGACGCTTCCGAGGTAGGGGTGGGAGCGGTATTGTCACAAGGTTCGTCCCCTGGTAAGTGGCATCCGTGCGCCTTCTTTTCTAAAAAATTGTCGTCCGCTGAGAGAAATTATGATGTCGGCAATAGGGAGCTCTTGGCCATTAAGTTGGCTTTTGAGGAGTGGCGTCATTTTTTGGAGGGGGCAGTCCACCCGGTCACTGTCATTACCGATCACAAAAACCTGCTATATTTAGAATCCGCTAAACGTCTGAATCCCAGACAAGCTAGGTGGTCGTTGTTTTTTACCAGGTTTAATTTTGTTGTCACATATCGTCCTGGGTCAAAAAATGTTAAGGCGGATGCCTTATCTCGCTGTTTCCCAGGAGCTGGGAATACGGAGATCCGGTTCCGAGTCCTTCAGGAGGGGGTGGTGGTCTCGGCAGTATGCTCTGAGCTTGAGGAAGAGGTATTGGAGGCTCAGGGGGACGCCCCTGTAGGACCTCCAGGGAGACTGTTTGTTCCTAATCAGTTGCGACAAAGGGTGATCGAGGCACACCATAATTCAGCTTTGGCAGGACACCCAGGGAGTAAAGCAACTGAGGATCTCCTCTCGCGCCGGTTTTGGTGGCCTAACTTACATAGGGAGGTGGTAACTTTTGTCGCGTCCTGCGAGGTTTGTGCGCGCTCTAAGACCCCACATACCCGTCCGTCTGGGGCCCTCTTACCTTTGAAGATCCCGGAGCGTCCGTGGACTCATCTTTCTATGGACTTCATTACGGATCTTCCGCCATCTTCGGGCAAAACAGTCATACTCGTTGTGGTGGACAGGTTCAGCAAGATGGCGCATTTTATCGCTCTTCCTGCTCTTCCTAATGCTAAGACTCTTGCGCAGATGTTTATTGGGGAGATTGTAAGGCTTCACGGGGTACCCTCCGATGTGGTGTCGGATCGGGGGTCTCAGTTCGTGTCCAAATTCTGGAAAGCATTTTGTACACGGCGGGGGATGCAGTTGTCATTTTCATCGGCTTTTCACCCGCAGACCAATGGTCAGACAGAGCGTCTGAACCAGAGCTTGGAGACATATCTCCGGTGTTTTGTGTCAGAGAACCAGGAGGACTGGGCTTCTTTCTTGCCTCTGGCGGAGTTTGCTCTAAATAATAGGCGGAGCGAGTCCACTGGTAAGTCCCCGTTTTTTGGGGCATATGGTTTTCACCCCCAGTTTTGTACTTTCAATAGGGGGGGCTCTTCTGGGGTTCCTGAGGAGGAACGATTTTCGTCGTCACTTGCTTTAGTGTGGAGAGGGGTGCTGAATAATTTGAGTACTATGGGGAACCGATACAAACGGATGGCTGATAGGAGGAGAGTGTCTGGTCCGGACCTAAGTGTGAACGATCTGGTATGGTTGTCTACCAAAAATATAAAACTTAAGGTTCCCTCCTGGAAACTGGGTCCCAGGTTCATCGGGCCATACAAGATCAGTGCTATAATTAATCCGGTTGCATTCCGTCTTGACCTCCCTCCTACATTTAAGATTCATAATGTGTTCCACAGATCGTTACTTAAGAAGTATGTGGCGCCAGTGATACCGGCACCTTTACCTCCTCCTCCTGTAGTGGTCAATGGTAACTTGGAGTTCCAGGTGTCGAGAGTCATCGATTCACGTCTGAATCGCCGGTCCCTTCAGTACCTTGTTCATTGGAGGGGGTATGGTCCTGAGGAGAGGACGTGGGTTTCTGCGTCGGATATTAACGCAGACCGATTGGTTCGGGCCTTCCACACTACTCACCCAGATAAACCCGGCCCTGAGGGTCCGGAGGCCCCTCGTAGAAGGGGGGGTACTGTCACGGGTGTGTCGCTGCGAAGATCGTCGCGATTGCACACCCTGACTTCGCACAGCTGAGTTTCTGGTGCTGGGTGTTTTTCGGCACTGAGGGAGTTAATTCTTTCTCTCTCTGTGCTGGACTGACCAGCCTTGCTCAGCTGCAATTAATGTTTTGTTAATTGGTGTCCTTTAAATACCTGCCTGTCAGCTGTGGAAGTGTCGGTGAAAGCATTCATGCAGACCAGCAGAGCGGATCGTATTGAGAAGTCTAAGCTAAGAATACCTGTTGTGGTTTTCTCTTCTCCTCGCTTTATTAGTTATCTCCCTACTAGTGTTGAGCGATACGATACTGCAAATATCGGGTATCGGCCGATATTAGCTGTATCGGGCTTTCGATTCCGAGTACCGATATTTTCGTCATATCGGATACCGGAATCGGATTTGTCACTGTCACTGTGAGTGTCCGTCGGTCAGGTCTGTCAGGAGTCAGCGGCACTTACCTGGCAGAAGATCTCCGGCGGTCACGTCCTGGACTGCTTGATGGCCGCCATTATCTTCTCCCTGGCGGTCACATGCAGTTTTTCGCGATAACTGCAGTGACTGCAGGGTAATCCCGGCCGTAAACCAGTCCGATGACGTCACCGCCGGGGAAGCAGGTAATCAGCTGTGCTGCGCCGGGATGACAGGCTCTGCCTGTCATTCTGATGTAGCAGAGCTGGATCGTCGTGGGACACTCGTTACTATGGACTGCGTCGGACAGGTGGTATACTGCTGTTTTTTTTTTTCATTTTTTTACAGGAGATCGATGGCGTCGCAGGATGAGACTGTAATAAAAGTAATGAAAACTGTGTTGTGTTTTTTATTAAATTAAAAAATTTTTTTATGAACATTAACCCGTCCGGGTACATCAACAATTTAACTATTTACATACAGGGACCCTGTCCGGGTTATTTATAATTCTTTGGCAGGGGTGTTCCAGGTACCACCTGGTACTCTTCTGATGCTTGCCAAACATCCGAGACACCAAGGACCACCAGGACCTGATGACGTTGTGTGGCCTGTACAGTCAAGTCGTGACCCGCTATCTGGGTCTGTGTGGCCACCTCTTTCATCTCCCTCCGGGTCTGGAGCCCTATGTCCCGGACTGAACGAACCCCAGGGGGCCTAACAGGCGCCGGGTACGGGCCAGCTATAGTTATCATGTCCATAGCTGGGGCTGCTGAGGAGACCACTGAGGGAGGCTGGGGAGATTTACGGCGTGGGGTGGGCACTTGTGCAGAGGCCTGGATGTGGGAGGCTGAAGGCTCGGAGGGTCTGTCAGTTTCCTGACACTCTGGGGAGTAGGGGTCGCACCTGGTAACATTTAGGGCGTACCATCCATTGTAACCCCAGTGTCGGGTGTAAGTCACCAAGTCTCCTGGCAACAGGTCCCTCCCCGGGTGTCCTTCTGGGAGGTGAGCCTCCACGTCCCGCCGGGTCACAAACACTTCTAAATAAAGTCCAGGCTCCTGGATGAAGCCCCAACCACCTTTCAATTTAAAGCTCCGTACTGCACCCTTACGCCGCGGCTCCCACAGGGTTCCTTTATCTTTTCTCATCCGGTCCTTATCTGCCCGGTCCTTCTCCAGGTGACGTTGCCAAAGCTTTTGGGATTCTCGCTGCTCCCTTTGTCGCTCTGCTTCCTTCTCCCAACGTCTCCACTCTTCCTCCTGACGCCGGTTGTAATTCTCCTCCACCAGCTGCTCCATGTCTCCACCATCAAATGCCAGCTTACAATGTCCGGTTTGCGGCAGCTCTCCTGGCGCCCCCAGTCCTGGCGGCGCTCACCTGCGGAGGAAGCAGCCGGCTCTGGAACAGATGACAGTCGGGGCTCCGGTACAGACAGGTAGACCTCTGGTGCCTGCGCGGCCTCCTCCATGAGGACGGGTGTCGCTTCTTCTGTCTCAGCGACGGGGGCAGACAGCGGGATCTGGGGTGCTGCCGGTGCAGAGTTTTTTGCAGGAACGGGTGCCTCCACTGCGACAACGTCAACCGGATCACATTGCAAGGGCTGGGATGCCCGCACGGACTCCTCTACTAGAACGGGTGCCTCACCTTCCGGTACAGACACTTCAGGTAAGAGGGATTGGCGCCGCTCCAAGTTAAGTTTTAGGGCACGCCAGCTGGCTTCCATCCTGGCGACCTCCTCCCGGTGCCGGGCCAGGCCTCTTAGGGTATCCTCCTCTTCTTGCAGCGTAGGAGGGTTTCCAGGCCGGGTGCCCAACGGTGGTTCCGTGGCGATCGGGTCGCTTCCGTGGGGGGAGAGCTCTGACTGCTCCATCCCTTCACACTTCTGCTCGTGTCCATTAGCCATCTCTGCCAAGTCACATGTGTCATTAGCATCTGGAGAGGGCCCCTCTTTTGTAGGGAGGCGGGACCTTCGTGTTAGTTTCCGCACACTGAGGAGGATGAGGAGGCGGAACTGAAGAGCTGTGGGACACGATCTTACATTGCAGTACCATTTACAGTGGTCGGCCATCGTTTTCGCGCCACTGAATGAGTGTACACCCACGAAGAGCACGCCCTTCTTCTTCACCAGTGCCTCGTCGTGACGCAGATATGGCGGAAAAATGGCAAATACATTCTCTGATGATTTTAGCAATTCTCAAGCACAAAACCAGTTCAATTCAGGCACACAGGACTCGCTTATAGCGAGCTACAGAATCCTGTTCGTGACGCCCAAGTTGAGTCGCACAGAGCCAGAGGTTTTGGGGGTACTCGGCACCGAGCCCGTCGACTTCTATGGGGTATGTCACGGCTTTACCCGGCAATTGAATCAGAGTCTATTTTACTATGTAGAAGTGTATAAACTATAAATATATGTATATATATATATGTCACAATGACATGTAATATATATATATATGTATTCTATGTGTGTATATTTTGTGTTTACAACGAAAGAAAGGGTTTTTTTTGTTGCAATATTTTGTTCCCATAGACTTACATGGGACTTCCGGAATCGGAATCGGATATCGACGATATTTAGTGATATCGGCGATACCATTCCGATACGATATTTTTAGATATCGAGCAGTATCGCTCAACACTACTCCCTACCCTTTTGTGTTCCCTCTGTATTGGTAGTTTTGTATGCAAGGTGTTCTTTAATTTACCCCTTGTACTGTCTCGTTTGTCTTATACTGTGTGTGAAGGCAGATACCTTCCTTATCCCTGTGGTGGTAATCAGGGTCCTTCTCAGGACTGGATTACAGTGGTTAGGGATTCACAGGAGATAGGGTTACGCTGGCGGCCTGGACCTCTGTACCATCAACAGTACCTCCAGGTAGAGGGATTAGTCAGGCCCCAGCTTAGGGTCAGCATAGACCCCGGTTCTCCTGTATACAGAGACAGCGTGACAAGAGGATTTACTCTCATTAACCCTTGCACGCAGTCTCCTATCCACCCGTATAGCTAATTGCATAGCCTCCTGCAAGTTACCAGGTATGGGATAAGCAATCAGCAAATCTTTAACCCTTTCACCTAGCCCTGCAAGAAACAAACTTTTCAAAGCTGAATCTTTCCACCCCACCTGAGTAGACCACCGTCGGAAGTGAGTACAATATTTTTCCACATTACCCTGCCTACATTGATCCCTGCCTCAAACGTCTCAATTCTATCTCAGCTGATGAGACACGATCAGGATCATCATACAATAACCCCAAAGCAGAAAAAAAACTATCCACTGATCTAAGGCCTCTTTCACACATCCGTCTTTTTGTATCAGGCATGATCCGGCGTGTTGGTAAAAAACGGATCCGGTACCGGATGCGTCTTTTTTACCATTGACTTTCATTAGCGCCGGATCGTGCCTGATGTCATTGCGTTGTATCCGTTTTTGTCCGGATCTGGCGGAAATGTACATTCCGGCGGCCGGACAAAACGGAGCATGTAACGTTTTTTTTTTTTTGCCGGAGCCGCCTGATGTGCCTGAAGCGGCGCATCAGGCGGCCGGAAACAATAGAAGTCAATGGAACCGGATCAGAGTTTTGTGCAATCCGTCAAAAGTCTGATCTGGATTCTGGGAATCAAGGACTACTACTACTACTACTACTACTACTACATTTTCCAGTGACTCCGGGCATCCAAAACCCTCTTTTTCTGGGTTCAAAAGTTCAGGTCGGATCCAGCAAAAAAACAGATCCGTTGCATCAGTTTTTTTATTTCAGTGCTGGATCCGTCCCTTCAGGTGTTCGACGGATCATGCCTGATACAAAAAGACGGATGTGTGAAAGAGGCCTAAAGCATGGATCACTAGGTTGCAGAGAAAAGGCCCATTCCTGAGGTTCTTTGTGCAAAAATGACATTATGAACTCTATGCGCTGCGATTCATCACCAGAGGATCTGGCTCTCAAACGAAAATACAACAAGCAAGCAGTTTTAAAAGAAAAAAAATCTTGTCGTTCACCAAAAATAAAATCAGGCAAACGTACCTTTGGCTCCACGAAATGTGCTCCAGAACAGCTACTCACGTGTTGCTGGAGTTCGGCCACATCCAGAGAGAGTCCCTGCAGGCGTTGAGCCAATTCCTGAACTGACACCATAATGGAAACTGGAAATCTTTCCTTAGAGATATATATATATTTTTTTTTGGGCTGGACTTACTGTTATGTTCTGCTACAAGCACTAAGGAAAGATGGGAGATCTGTCCCTACGATAGAACTAATCTTGATCCCTACGATGTAACGGGGAACCTGATCCTGCGATCAGACCCGCTAAAGTCCTCAGCTAATCTGTACGAAGACCTATAGATGCGAGGAAGGGATCCCTACAAGAGCTAGGGACTGGGAGAAAGATGGACACCTCCTAACAGAAGTTGTAGCAGTAAAAGACAAAAAAAACAACATAGAACATAGAGGTCCGAAGACCAAGCAAAAACTGACTGAGTAAGGTAACAAAGCACCTGGCTAGCTTAAGAGTAGAAATTACAATGAAGTCCAGCAAAGCCAGAAGGGCGGAGCAGGATTAAATAGGCAAAAAAGGTCATGTGACCAACAAGATAGAAAAAACCTAACAAGAGAGTTCTAACAGTAGCATGACAGGGACTCCTCGTGACGAGTGCCTATACACAGGAGTATATCATGCACGACCTGGGTCACATTCCCCTGGCTGAGTGGGACAGAGTCAATGGTCTGGACGCCTAATGGTTTAGCTAGCGTCCTACACATCATCCACCAAATTGACTCTGCTCCACTGTCCACAAGCACTGGTATTCCCTTAGTTACCCTGCCAATCACCACTTTGGCAGACAGGGTACACTGAGGGGAAGAAATGGAGGAAATATACACTCCCTGGTCGCCTCCCTCCACACGACCAGGGGGATGTGGCTTCTTAGATGGAGCAGGTATTTTGGCGCGAGCTGGGCAGACCCCAATAAAATAACCAGTCTGCCACAGTAAAAACATGCAACCACACCACACTGAACCGCAGGCAACCCCGTTCGGGCACCAACTGCTCCCACCTGCATGGGTTCGTCCGACTGCTCGACTGTGTCCTCCTCCCTAGCAAGGAGAACAGGGGGCAGTTTTGGTGTATGTCTCTCCCTGAGGCAACTATCCACCTGGATTGCAAGGGACATGGCGGCCTCCAATGACCTGGGGGCGGTGTACTGCACCAGAGTATCCTGCAACCTTGGGGACAGACCATGCACAAAATGACTCCTAAGTGCAGGACCATTCCACTGTGTGTCAGTGGCCCATCTCCTGAACTCTGAGCAGTACTCCTCAACCGGCCGGTCCCCCTGCTTGATTTTACGGAGTCGGGATTCTGCCAGGGAGGCACTATCAGGATCTCCATACACCAGCGCCAGAGCCGCAAAAAACCTGTCCACCGACCGTAAAGATGGTGAATCGGTCGGCAGGGAGAAGGCCCACGATTGGGGATCACCCTTAAGAAGAAAGACAATAATCCCCACACGCTGTTCCTCACTCCCTAATGAACAGGGGCAGAGCCTGAAGTATAATTTACAGGCCTCGTAGAAAACCAGAAATTTATCTATCCCTCCAGAAAACCTGTCAGGGAGAGATATCTTAGGTTCTGGTTGAACCTGCATCTGAGCCGAGGCCCAGAACCCCACCAACTGCTGTAACTGCTGCACCACCTCACCCCGCAGCACCTTAAGCTCATCTGTGAGGGTCTGAAGTAGTTGGGCAAAGGCCTGCATTTGGGCCATGGCTCACAAGAAAGGGAGAAAAAAAAACAACTGTGTTGGTTGGTGATTAATGTCATGGGGCAGTTGTAGAAATACAGGGGATGAGGAACCTGGGCCCCTGAACTGCCCCTAAGGCTAAGGAAGGGCACTGTCTTTCCTTAACTTGAGGGTACACTTGAAGGTAGTGAGGCCCAAGCCACCGACCTGTCCCTGTCTCCTGTTTAGCCCTGAGCTAAACCTACCAACCCCCTCCCCAGGAGGTGAAACAGGGAATAATGTGAATAACACCAAAACAACAAAAGGAAAGACAGACACCTAGGGGTTAAATAACTAAATAATAACACTTAGCTTTCTCTGCTGCAAAGCACCGCACAGCAGGATAAGGTACCAGAACAGGGTGTTGGGGTTCAAATTCCCACTGCTGCACAGGGGAAGTCTCGAACCAGTCCCGCTGCGGTCCACCATTCATCTCCGTCCGCAATGGAGCCTGCTCAGCTTAGGCGTCAGTCCCAGTGTCTCGCCCAGTCTAACAGTGTGCAGAGGATTACTGCTGCTCCTCCAGGCTCTGCTATTGTGGCCAGTACTGGTTAGTGGCGAGCAGACGTCTTTTGGACAAAGTCCTTGTTTTCCCCTTCTGAGCATGCCCAGAGTGAGATCTCTCAGTGGAGATCAGGGGTCCCATACTCAGGTACTGCAGCAGCTCCTACTGGTCCGCCAGGAAGGTCCTGTGACTACTGGTGTTCTGGAACAAGTTTCATTGGTCCTTGTTTCTGGCAGGTCCTGTAGCTGTTACTATAAAAGGGTAGCATGGCTGGGCCACCATGCGCTAGTATCAATCTTTATATGCTATGCGCCAGTGTGGTCATGCGTGTGTGTGGTTAGGGCCCGGCTGAAATAAGCCACTAGAATACTGACTTAATCGTTGAGGAGTTTGGTATGCTAGCTGGTCAGGGTCGATGTCCTAGATGCCCTAGATTACCGGCATAACCGGTGAGGAGTTTGATTGCCGTATTCAGGGTCTGGCGTTCAGACGCCATAGATTGCGGGTGACTCCCGCGAGGACATTAGCGCATGATCACGTTCTATGTTTGCTTAGCAGTTAACTGTGTACCTGGGTGCCTGACAGCACACAGAAGTTTGTCTCAGCGGCTCTGTGACGTAACAGGGTTCGCTTTCAACGCTAGACAGCGCCCTAGCGTGTTTATTTTGCGACTCAGTTGTGTTGAGTGAGTTCGCACACATCGCCATATAGCACTGCGGCACTCCTTCTAGTGGCTCTGTGGATTAACAGAGTTCGCACATATTGCCACAGCGCGTTACGGCGTTTATTTTGGCGACTCTGCGGGATAACAGAGTTCGCTTCTTGCGCCATTTTACTAGCAGCAGGCTCTGCCTGCACGGTGGACCCCGGGCTGCAAACGCACCTCTCCACATCATATATTTGGTGCGTTCCGCAGACCCTAACATAATAATAGCGCCAGGGTCTGGCTAGTAAAATGGCGGATGACCAGCGTCTACCGCAGTACATCCAGCAGCTGGAGGGTAGGTTGGCAGCTCTTGAGCGCACAACCTCAGCTGTGGATGTTACCGCAGTCGCTGTTCAGGCTGCTAGCGTGGCTGCAGCCAGTTTGTCCTCTGCTACCTCTGCCCCTACATTATCCCACCTCCCGCTTCCTGACAAGTTTGCCGGTGACAGCAAGCAATGTCGGGGATTCGTGAGTCAGTGCTCTATACAGCTTAAGCTTCTGGCTGCACGTTTCCCCATGGATCGGGCACAAGTGGGTTTTGTACTGTCTCTACTCTCGGGCAGAGAGTTGGAGTGGGCAACGCCGCTGTGGGAGCGTGACGATCGTGTGGTGCGGAGTGCTCCTCGTTTCCTGGAGGCTCTTAAAAAGGTCTTTTTAGGACCTCAGGTCACCCACGATACGGCGCTACAACTGCTGGCATTGGCACAGGGTTCATCTTTGGTCAGTCAGTTTTCCGTCCAGTTTCGGACTCTGGCCTCAGAGCTAGACTGGTCGGATAAAGTTCTCATTCCAGTCTACTGGCGAGGACTGGCTGACCATGTTAAAGACGCTTTGGCTACCAGGGAGATTCCCGCCACACTGGAGAAGCTTATCTCTATATCTACCCGCATCGACCTCCGTTTTCACGAGCGAAGGTTGGAGCGGGCCCAGTGTAGGCAGAGGATTCGGTTGGCTCCCACCTTTGCCAAACCTCTCGAATCCCCGATCTGGCGTCCGAACCCCAAAAGGCCACAGAGGTTCCTCATGCAGGACCTAAGTCTCGGACCGTCCGAGTATCCGTGGTCTGTAACCTTTGTTAGCAGACAGGACACTATGCCAACAAATGTCCACAGCGATCGGGGAAGCGATCGCATCTAGTGGCCCTGGGAGGAGGTTCACTAGAGACAGCGGCATTTTCCTCCAAGATGACATTTAAAGGGACAGTCACTGTAGACTCTTCCACACTTACAGTCGAGCTTTGCGTGGACTCAGGAGCAGAGGGGAACTTCATGTCCTCTAACTTTGCTCGTCGTCACGCAATACCTCTGGTGGCGCTTGACAAATCAGTGACTGTCCGGGCAGTGAATGGGTCGACATTGCCCTCACAAATAACACACCAGACTGTTCCTCTTGCATTGTCTGTATCCCCTTCCCATCAGGAGCTTATTTCCCTACTCGTCCTTCCCGAGGGAATAGACGAGATCCTACTAGGTATACCTTGGCTCCGTTTCCACTCCGCACATATAGAGTGGACTTCGGGTAGGATACTGAGTTGGAGTGATGCATGTAGAGGCAGATGTGTCAGGAGTTGCGTTTAGGTTTCCACTACTGAGTTACCGGCAGATCTTACTCCACTTCCCAAGTGCTATTGGTCATATGCAGACGTGTTCTCCAAGAAGGCTGCGGAGACTCTTCCGCCTCATCGCCCCTATGACTGTCCTATCGACCTCTTGCCTGGCACAGAACCTCCTCGGGAAAGGTTCTATCCCCTCTCTCTTCCTGATACAGTGGCCATTTCGCAATATATTCAGGAGAACCTAGCAAGAGGGTTCATTAGGAAGTCGGTGTCACCGGCAGGGGCGGGATTCTTCTTCGTGCAGACGAAGAACGGAGAATTACGTCCGTGTATTGATTACAGGGGTCTTAACGCCATCAACATTAAGAACAAGTACCCGTTGCCCCTGATTTCTGAGCTCTTTGATAGGCTTCGGGGAGCAAGGGTATTCACTAAACTAGATCTGAGTGGTGCTTATAACCTGATTCGCATCCGTGAGGGGGACGAATGGAAGACGGCTTTTAATACCAGGGATGGGCATTACGAATATCTGGTGATGCCCTTTGGGCTCTGTAATGCCCCAGCCGTTTTCCAAGACTTTGTCAATGACATCTTCCGGGATATGCTCTCCACCTCGGTCGTAGTCTATCTGGATGATATACTCATCTTCTCTCCAGATATTGACTCCCACCGGAGAGATGTCTGCAGAGTCTTCGACCTCTTACGGGCAAATTCCCTTTATGCTAAGTTAGAGAAATGTATGTTTGAGCTGGAGTCTTTACCTTTCCTTGGTTATATCATCTCAACCCAGGGATTGGATATGGATCCGGCCAAATTACAGGCTGTGATGGACTGGCAAGAACCCCACTCTCTTAAAGCGGTGCAGCGCTTTATGGGATTCATTAATTACTATCGCCAGTTCATTCCTCATTTCTCTACCTTGGTAGCTCCCTTGGTAGCCCTCACCAAGAAGGGAGCAAATCCCAAATTGTGGTCGGAGGAGGTCTCCAAGGCTTTCACTTCTATTAAGTCTCATTTTGCTAGCGCTCCCATCCTACATCGCCCCGATGAGGATAAGCCATTTTTATTGGAGGTGGATGCCTCATCCGTTGGTGCTGGAGCAGTCCTCTTCCAAAAGGATGCTCAAGGTCTGAAGCATCCTTGCTTCTTCTTCTCTAAGACCTTCACATCAGGGGAGAGGAATTATTCCATCGGCGATAGGGAGTTGCTAGCCATGAAGTTGGCCTTCTCTGAGTGGAGACATCTGTTGGAGGGGGCCCGCTTTCTCCTCCAAGTCTTCACCGACCACAAAAATTTGGTGTATCTTCAGACAGCCCAGCGGCTAAACTCTCGCCAGGCCAGATGGTCCTTGTTCTTCTCCCGGTTTCATTTCACACTCCATTTCCTCTCGGGAGAGAAGAACATTCGTGCCGACGCTCTCTCTCGCTCTGTGGTGTCCTCTGAGGAGGAGGTAGAGGAGCCTCGGCTTATTGTCCCCACAGAGAGCCTGAGAACAGTGGCCCCGGTTTCGCTAGAGTCTGTGCCCCGGGCAAGACTTTTGTGCCTATCAATTTGCGACCGGAGGTACTCTCTTGGGCACATTCGTCCAGGGTGGGTGAACACTTTGGGGCAAAGAGGACATCTGAATTGCTGGCGAGGACATACTGGTGGCCGCATATGGTCCGTGACGTTGGGGACTACGTTCAGACGTGTGTCTCCTGCGCCAAGAATAAGTCTCCACGACAATGGCCAGCTGGGTTACTTTTCCCTTTGCCGGTGGCAGACAGGCCCTGGGAGATGGTTGGGATGGACTTTGTGGTGGGATTGCCCAAGTCTCGGGGTTGCACCATCATTTGGGTAATCACCGACCATTTTTCCAAAATGGTGCATCTGGTGCAGCTACTACGGTTACCTTCTGCATGGGCTCTGGCAGCGTTGTTCGTTAGGCACATCTTCCGTCTACACGGCATGCCGGACAAAATTGTCAGTGACCGAGGTCCCCAGTTTGCGTCTCGGTTCTGGAGAGAGCTTTGTCGTCTACTCAGTATTGAGTTAAATCTCTCTTCAGCGTACCATCCTGAGACAAATGGTTTGGTAGAGAGGGCCAACCAGACCTTGGTCACCTATCTACGACATTTTGTCTCAGCCAGGCAGGATGACTGGGCATCCTTGCTACCATGGGCTGAGTTTGCACTAAACAATGCTGTGGCTAGCTCCACAGGACAGACTCCATTCCTCCTAAACTACGGTCAGCATCCGCGGGCTCCGGTGCCCATGCCCGTGTCTTCCGCCGACTCCAGGGTGGCAGACTGGGCTGTGGAGGCACGGGACATTTGGGACCGTACCCAGGATGCCATTCAGGCGTCCAAGGAGAGGATGAGGTCCTCCGCTGACGCACATCGGCGCCCCGCTCCAACATTTGCTCCTGGGGACTTGGTGTGGCTCTCCGCCCGTAACATTAGGCTGCGAGTTGAGTCCACTAAGCTGGCACCCCGCTACCTGGGTCCTTTCAAGGTCCTCGAGCAGGTTAACCCTGTGGTATACCGTTTGGCTCTTCCACCACGCCTGGGTATCTCCGACACCTTTCACGTATCCCTCCTGAAACCTGTGCTCATGTCTCGGTTTTCTGAGTCATCTGCCGGGACATCGGGTTCGTCTACGGACGACCATGAGGTGAATGCCATCGTAGGGTGTCAGGTGGTACGGGGCAAAAAGTTTTATTTGGTGGACGGGAGGGGCTATGGGCCTGAGGATAGGTCTTGGGAGCCTGCCGAGCATGTTCACGCTCCACAGCTCATCGCTGCCTTTGAGCGCAGCGAGGCCCAGAGAAGGGGGGTAATGTTGGGGTTCAAATTCCCGCTGCTGCACAGGGGGAATCTCGAACCAGTCCCGCTGCGGTTTCCCATTCATCTCTGTCCGCAGTGGTGCCTGCTCAGCTTAGATGTCGGTCCCAGCGTCTCGCCCAGTCTAACAGTGTGCAGAGGATTACTGCTGCTCCTCCAGGCTCTGCTATTGTGGCCAGTACTGGTTAGCGGCGAGCAGACATCTTTTGGACAAAGTTCTTGTTTTCCCCTTCAGAGCATGCCCAGAGTGAGATCTCTCATTGGAGATCAGGGGTCACATGCTCAGGTACTGCAGCAGCTCCTATTGGTCCGCCAGGAAGGTCCTGTGACTACTGGTGTTCTGGAACAAGTTTCATTGGTCCTTGTTTCTGGCAGGTCCTGCAGCTGTTACTATAAAAGGGTAGCATGGCTGGGCCGCCATGCGCTAGTATCAATCTTTATATGCTATGCACCAGTGTGGTCATGCGGTGTGTGTGGTTAGGGCCCGGCTGAAATAAGCCACTAGAATACCGACTTAATCGGTGAGGAGTTTGGTATGCTAGCTGGTCAGGGTCGGTGTCCTAGATGCCCTAGATTACCGGCATAACCGGTGAGGAGTTTGATTGCCGTATTCAGGGTCTGGCATTCAGACGCCATAGATTGCGGGTGACTCCCGCGAGGACATTAGCGCATGATCACATTCTATGTTCGCTTAGCAGTTAACTGTGTACCTGGGTGCCTGACAGGACACAGAAGTTTGTCTCAGCGGCTCTGTGACGTAACAGGGTTCGCTTTCAACGCTAGACAGCGCCCTAGCGTGTTTATTTTGCGACTCAGTTGTGTTGAGTGAGTTCGCACACATCGCCATATAGCGCTGCGGGACTCCTTCTAGCGGCTCTGTGGATTAACAGAGTTCGCACATATTGCCACAGCGCGTTACGGCGTTTATTTTGGTGACTCTGCAGGATAACAGAGTTTGCTTCTTGCGCCATTTTACTAGCAGCAGGCTCCGCCTGCACGGTGGACCCCGGACTGCGAACGCACCTCTCAACATCATATATTTGGTGCGTTCCGCAGACCCTAACACAGGGAAATAGCAGAAGGACCACTGCGCTCAGCAGCACCTGGCTCCAGCTTGGTTGGTTTCCAAAGGAAGCAATATCACCAACAGTCAGCTGAGGCCTCAGATGACCTTTTAAAGGATGAAGGGAGTGGTCACAGCCTTCTCCTGAAAAGTCAGAAGCCATTACACCAGCAGCCACCTGGAGAAAAGACTGACATTAACCCCCAGTGGCCTGAAAGGAAAAATGTTTAAGTATGTAGAGAGAGATCTGCCACAGATCCAAATGTGGATCGTGACAGCAATGTTGTCAGCGTGTTATGCCACTTTTACAGGCGCACACTAAAACATAAAAAAACGAAACCCAAATGTATTTTCCTGCGAAATATGTTAAGGAACATCCTTTCCAGGGTAATGATTTGTATGTAAGGCAAAATAAATTACCCCCCAAAAAAATGTACCTCCACCACTTGGGCTATGTTCACACGTAGAGTTTTTGATGTATTCTTCAACTTTAGCATTGCTTTCAACCAATACAAATGTATTCACAGGGAAATGTCATTTTAACATTTAACAACCTTAGCTGGCCACGTGGTGTGTGACACATTAGACACATCCTGTTTCATTTATTAAGGAGTGACTCTGAAAGTCACAAAGCCTATTTTTTTAGGGGCATCAGGCGGTACTAATATTCTTAAAGGGCCATCAGCCGTCTATGCTTTGTTGTTCCCATTATTAAACAGTGGGTCTCCTATGCTGTTATTGCCTATGCAGTGAGTGGCTGGGCTGCCAAAAATTAGGACGTACCCCAATACCCCTTTGACAAGACGTACAGGAGGGCTTCATGAAAAAATGTTCCCATTATAAGTGTCAAGGCCTCGGGTGCTGGCTCCGTCCTCCGGCGCACTCCCGACATGGCTCCTCGCCGCTCTCAGTCTGACTTCTCAGGCTCAAGGCGTGTCAGCAGTCCGCACATGCGCAGTCGTACCTTTTCCGGCGCCGGCCCTCCTGGGAGGTCGTGACCCGGCAGCTCCGCCCCATCATGGCAGCGCCCACGGGGTATTTCAGCGCAGCGTCTCCCCAGGTTAGACGCCTGTTTGTCTATGATCTGGCGCTAGCATTCTATGCTGGTGTCTGCTCTGATCCTCAGGCCCTGTACCCTCTGCCATACCTGCCTGCCCTGCGCCTCTGGGTCATTCGTGCCTGCCTGCCCTGGGTCTCACTCATGCCTGCCAGTCCTGGGTCGGTCGTGCCTGCCAGCCCTGGGTCTCACTTGTGTCAGCCAGTCCTGTGCCTCACTCGTGCCTGCCAGTCCTGGATCGCTCGTGCATGCCAGCCCTGGGTCTCACTTGTGTCAGCCAGTCCTGTGCCTCACTCGTGCCTGCCAGTCCTGTGTCTCATTCGTGCCTGCCGGTCCCGGGTCACTCGTACCTGCCAGTCCTGTGTCTCATTCGTGCCTGCCAGTCCTGTGGCTCATCCGTGCCTGTCCGTCCGGAGTCTCAGCCATACCTGCCTGTCCTGTGTCTCATCTGCGCCTGCCCGCCAGTGTCTTAGCCGTTCCCGCTTTTTCCCTCTCTCATCGTCGTTACCATCGCTCTCTCTCTTACAGCTATGGGCCACTGCCGGTCCTCGGTCCCCCTGGTTCCGCCAGTTTCCCAGTCTCCTTCAGTTCCAGGTACCTCCCAGCCCTTATCGGTACACTGTATTCCCCTCAGTCTCCTCGTTATCTTTGTGGTGTTGCCCTAAGTCGCCCCTTTGGCTCCAGCCGTTGCTGTTCCTTCTCCCTCGGGCCTGCCCCTAACACTCCGTGTATACGGGGTGTATCCACCTGGGCCACTCGCCCTCGGGAGCTCTGGAGCCGCGACCCAGAGGGTCCACTTCTGGGTTTGCTTTCTAGAACAATAATAATAAGAAAGTGTGTCTCCCATAGTGTTTGCCTATGCATTGAATGCAAGGCCTGCCTTGCCGCAAAGTAACATGCACCCTAATAACTCTTTGAAGTGACTTACTGGATGGCCACATGAAACCAAAGTTCCCATTATTATTTATTTGGTACTGCCACTCTGTTTGCCTATGCATTGAATGCAAGGCCCTCCTTGCCACAAAGTTACATGCACCCCAATAACTCTTTGAACTGACATTAGGATGGCTACATGAAACCAAAGTTCCCATTATTTTTCATTTTGTACTGCCATACTGTTTGCCTATGCATGGAATGCAAGGCCTGCCCTGCCCCAAAGTTACACGCACTCCAATAACCCTTTGAACCGACAACCTGGATGGCTACCTGAAACCAAAGTTCCCATTATTTTTCATTGGTACTGCCATACTGTTTGCTTATGCATGGAATGCAAGGCCTGCCATGCATCAAAGTTACACGCACCCTAATAACCCTTTGAATGGACGTAGTGGATGGCCACATGAATCCAAACTTCCCATTATTAGTAAGTTGGTACTACCATACTGTTTGACTATGCTGCGAATTGCAGTGTTAATCCTGAAGAACCTGCATCAGAGAATTGCAGTGTTGAGGATGAAGAGCCAGCAGTGTAGAATTGCAGTGGTGAGCCTGAAGAACTTGGAGTGGAGAATTGCAGTGTTGAGGCTGAAGAAACTGCAATGGAGAATTGCATTGCTGAGGATGAAGAACCTGCAGTGGAGAATTTCGATGCTGAAGCTGAAGAACGTGCAGTGCAGAATCTCAGTGTTGAGGATGAAGACCCAAAAGTTGAGAATTACATTGTTGAAGCAGCTGTTCCCATTATTATGAACTGGGTCTCCCATACTATTTGGCTATGCAGTGAATGCAAGGCCTGCCCCAAATTTGCATGCATCCCAACCCCTCTTGGAAGAAACGTGGAGGAGGGCCTCATAAAAAATGTTTCCCAATACAAAGGAGTGGGTCTTCTATACTTGTAATGCACATACACTAAGTGTATGGGCTGACAAACATTTCTCCCTGTGGGGTACACATCAACATACTGTGTAAACTTTTTGCTTTACGAGCATCATAAACACCCTTGAAAACAATAACGTGGTTTCCTACACAATTGCTGCTGTGAAGGTGCAGGTTTTTAGCAGAAGTATGGCGGACAAGTCGTTGGATGAAGTAATCAGGAAAAGGGCATGGTGACGGCAGGAATGGGAACGTACAGGATTAATAACAGGGGGACTATGGGAGGTATGAGATCCAGGATCCAGCCTTTTATGATTAGTCGTTTACCCACCACCAATTACCAGAATGCTTTTTTGATGCCCGTCAGAAGATAAGTGTAACAGATGCGCGTCTGAATCTCCGCATAAAAGATGCCCGTGAGAAATTGGTTGCCAAAGATGCACGTGTCCGTATAAAGGGTAAAGTGCAAGATGCTCTTGAGATGCTTAAAGAGGAGTGCACCGGCCATAACTATGAACTCACCCATGGCACAAGGTTCTTCATCTTTACCCATACATATTACCAAGACCATCCATATTACATTTTTCAGATGTAGCGAACACTGTTAAAGGAATGCCAATAAACTGTTAGAACCCTCTTGTTAGATTTTGTTTCAGTTTGCTGGTCACATGACCTTTTTATCCTATTTAGTCTAGCTCCGCCCTTCTGGCTTTGCTGGACTTCATTGTATTATCTACTCTTAAGCTAGCCGGGTACTTAGGTGCCTTACTCTGTCAGTTTTGCTTAATCTTAGAATCTCGTAGTAATTTGTTTTCTGTTTAATTTTCCCTGCTACAATTTCTGTTAGGAGGTGTCCACCTTTTCTCCCAGTCCCTAGATCTTGTAGGGATTCCTTCCTCGCAACTATAGGTCTTCGTTCAGACTAGCTGAGGACTTTAGCGGGTCTGGTCGCAGGATCAGGTTCCCCATTACATCGTAGGGATCAAGCTCAGTTTTATTGTAGGGACAGAGTTCCCATCTTTCCTTAGTGCTTGTAGCAGTTCATAACAGTAAGTCCAGCCCAGAAATAAAAAAGAAAAAAAAAATCTCTAAGGAAAGATTTTCTGTTTCCATCATGGTGTCGGTTCGGGATTTGGCTGAACGCCTACAGGGTCTCTCTCTGGAGGTGGCTGAAATCCAGCAACACGTGAGTAGTTGTTCTGGAGCACATTTCGTGGAGCCAAAGGTACGTTTGCCTGATTTATTTTTTGGTGAACAACAAGATTTTTTTTCTTTTAAAAATGCTTGCTTGTTGTATTTTCGTTTGAGACCCAGATCCTCTGGTGATGAATCACAGCGCATAGGGTTTATAATGTCACTTTTGCGCAAAGAACCTCAGGACTGGGCCTTTTCTCTGCAGCCTAGTGATCCATGCTTTGGATCAGTGGATGTTTTTTTTTCTGCTTTGGGGTTGTTGTATGACGATCCGGATCGTGTTTCATCAGCTGAGACAGAGTTGAGACGTTCGAGACAGGGATCGGGTAATGTGGAAAAATATTGTACTCACTTCCGTAGGTGGTCCACTCAGGTGGGCTGGAACGATTCTGCTTTGAAAAGTTTATTTCTTGCAGGATTAAGTGAAAGGGTTAAAGATTTGCTGATTGCTTATCCTATACCTGGTAACTTGCAAGAGGCTATGCAATTGGCCATACGGGTGGATAGGAGACTGCGTGCAAGGGTTAATGAGAGTAAGTCTGCTTTGTCAGCTCCAGGTTTGGAGAAGGAATGTACTGACATTGCAGAGCCGATGGAAATTGGAGCAGTGGCACCTCACTCTCAGGAAAAAGAACGCAGATTTGCTCAAGGTTTGTGTTTCTACTGTGGTAAATCTGAGCATTTTATTAAGAACTGTGTGCTTCGAATGAATAAAGAGAAAAAAAAAATGAGGTCAGTGTCGCCCGCATAGCTTGTTTAAACAATAAAGGTGTCTTTCTTTCTGCTACCACTGGTGTTGAGGAGGAATTAATGGAGTTTCGGGTATTTGTGGATTGTGGTTCAACTCTCAATGTGATTGATGGGAAATTTTTGGAAAAACTAAAATTAAAACCCAAACTTCTGTCTTCTCCTATTAATGTGGTGTCTGTGGATGGCTCTCCCTTGAAAAATGTTACTCACCATATCTGTGAATTTCCTCTTACTATTAATGGTGTTCATCAAGAGAATTTGGATTTGGTAGTTTTGAATAATTTGCCCTCACCGGTGATTTTGGGGTTACCCTGGTTAAAATTGCACAATCCGGTACTGGATTGGTCTACCAATGAAATTAAGTCCTGGAGTCCTAAGTGTTATGACAAGTGTTGTAACGGGCGTATTGCTGCTGTAGTTAAGGGGGAGTTACCTGTACCTATTCAGGATTTTTGGAAAGTTTTTTCTGATAAGGAATCACAGGTATTGCCTCCTCATAGAGATTATGATTGTGCGATTGAATTTGTCCCTGGAGCAACTCTTCCTAAAAGTCGTTTATTTAATTTGACTATTCCTGAGAGAAAGGCTTTGGAGGAATACATACAGACAAGCTTGGCCGCCGGTCACATTAGGCCTTCCAAATCTCCTGTGGCGGTTGGATTTTTTTTTGTTAAAAAAAAGGACGGCAGTTTACGGCCTTGTCTAGACTTTCGTGAGATTAATAAGATTACTGTACGCAATCCTTACCCACTGCCATTGATTCCTGATTTGTTTAATCAGTTAGTGGGGGCCAAGTGGTTCTCGAAAATTGATCTTCGAGGGGCATACAATTTGTTGCGCATGAAGGAGGGGGATGAATGGAAGACTGCGTTTAACACTCCACTGGGTCATTTTGAGAATCTGGTCATGCCCTTTGGACTTTCCAGTGCTCCGGCATTTTTTCAGAATCTTATTAATGACATCCTTAGACTTTTGATCGGCAGAAGTGTGGTTGTGTATTTGGACGACATTTTGATTTATTCACCGGATTTGGAGTCTCATTGGAGGAGTGTGCGTGAAGTATTACAGTTACTGAGTGATAATTCACTTTTTGCCAAACTAGAAAAATGTGAGTTCGCTGTACAGAGACTTAGTTTTTTGGGCTACATTGTCTCCAGTGAAGGTTTTGAGATGGACCCTGTGAAAGTGCAAGCTGTGCAGGATTGGCCTAGACCTATTGGTGTGAAATCAATACAGAGGTTTTTGGGGTTCGCCAATTATTATAGAAAATTCATAAAAAAATTTTCTGTGATTGCCAAACCTCTGACCGATCTCACCAGGAAAGGTGCTGATGCGGTTTAATGGACTACTGAGGCCATTGAGGCTTTTGTGTTGCTAAAGGAGAGGTTCAGCTCTGCTCCCATCCTTACGCAGCCTGATGTGACTAAACCATTTTTGGTTGAGGTTGATGCTTCTTCTGTGGGAGTCGGCACGGTGTTGTCTCAGGAAAAGACGGATGGAGTACATCCCTGTGCTTTTTTTTCAAAGAAATTTTCTGAGTCTGAACTAAATTATGATATCGGTAATCGGGAATTGTTGGCAATTAAACTCGCATTTGAACACTGGCGTCATTTTTTGGAGGGAGCGGATTTTCCCGTTCAAGTCTTCACCGATCATAAAAATCTGATCTACCTTGATACTGCCAAACGCTTGAATGCCCGTCAGGCTAGGTGGGCACTGTTTTTCTCACGCTTTAATTTTACCGTTACTTACATCCCAGGTACTAAAAATGTTAAAGCTGATGCTTTGTCTCGCAGCTTTTCTCCTATGGTGGGTACTGAGGAGGAGGAAAACATTTTGCAAGAGGGGGTTGTTATTGCGGTTTTGGACTCCGTGTTGGAAGATGAGATTCTTAAAGCACAGGAGAATGCCCCATCTAACACGCCGCATGGGAGGTTGTTTGTGCCTGGTACCCTGAGGAGAGATTTGTTTGTTGAATGTCATGACTCTCGGTTGGCAGGTCATCCTGGAATCTCTGAGACCAAGAGACTTGTGGGTCGCAGCTTTTGGTGGCCTGGATGGCAGAAGGAAGTCATTAAGTGGGTGCGTCAATGCACTGTGTGTGCTAGATCTAAGTCTTCTCATACTCCTGCTGCAGGGTTGCTTTGCCCTCTGGAGGTCCCTAGTGCACCTTGGACACATTTGGCTATGGACTTTATTACTGACCTTCCCCCCTCTGAGGGTTTCACTGTCATCTGGGTGGTCGTGGACCTTTTAGCAAGATGTGTCACTTGGTTCCTTTCATCAAATTGCCCTGCGCTAAGACTCTCACTAAGGCCTTTGTCAAGGAAATAGTCAGACTACATGGTGTTCCTACTGACATTGTTTCTCATAGGGGACCTCAGTTTGTGGCTCGTTTTTGGCGCGCCTTTTGTGACAGGTTGGGAGTTCATTTGTCGTTTTCATCTGGATATCATCCTGAGTCTAATGGTCAGACAGAAAGGAAAAAAACAGGATGTTGAGCAGTTCTTGCGTTGTTTTGTGACTGATAATCAAGAGGGGTGGTCTGAGTTTCTGCCACTTGCTGAGTTTGCTCTTAACAATCATACATCCGCTTCTGCTGGTTGTTCGCCTTTTTTTTGTTGTACTGGGAGACATCCGTCTTTTGGGTCATTTTCCAAGTTGGGATCGGCTGTACCTGAAGAGGAGAATTTTTCTGGTGTGTTGGAGAGAGTTTGGACTGATGTGCGTGGTAATCTTCAGGAGGCTAACAAAAGATCCAAAGTGTATTTTGATAGAAAACGACAAGAGGTTTTGTTTGCTATTGGTGACATGGTTTGGTTGTCCTCTAAGAATCTGCGCTTGAGGATTCCGTCTAAGAAATTGGGTCCCAAGTTTATAGGACCCTTTAAGGTGCTTCAGGTTATTAACCAATCTGCTGTTAAGTTGGAGCTTCCTACCTCCTGGAAGATTAATCCGGTGTTTCATGTTTCTCTCTTGAAAAAAGCTGAGGTCTCAGATGGAGACGTCTCGGCCACTGTTCCCCTGGTGGTGGAGGACGGGCAATATGAGATTTCCCGCATCCTAAATTCTAGACGGTATAGAGGGAGTTTGCAGTACCTCGTCGCTTGGAAGGGTTATGGACCCGAGGATAACTCATGGGTGAGGGCGGATGATGTTTCTGCGTCTAGACTTGTTAGAGCGTTTCACAAGAGGTTTCCGGATAAGCCTAAGTCCTAGGGGATCCGGAGGATCCTCTTAGAAGGGAGGGTACTGTTAGAACCCTCTTGTTAGATTTTGTTTCAGTTTGCTGGTCACATGACCTTTTTACCCTATTTAGTCTGGCTCTGCCCTTCTGGCTTTGCTGGACTTCATTGTATTATCTACTCTTAAGCTAGCCGGGTGCTTAGGTGCCTTACTCTGTCAGTTTTGCTTAATCTTAGGATCTCGTAGTAATTTGTTTTCTGTTTAATTTTCCCTGCTACAATTTCTGTTAGGAGGTGTCCACCTTTTCTCCCAGTCCCTAGATCTTGTAGGGATTCCTTCCTCGCAACTATAGGTCTTCGTTCAGACTAGCTGAGGACTTTAGCGGGTCTGGTCGCAGGATCAGGTTCCCCGTTACATCGTAGGGATCAAGCTCAGTTTTATTGTAGGGACAGAGTTCCCATCTTTCCTTAGTGCTTGTAGCAGTTCATAACATAAACTTAGTTAACCACTAACCTGGGAAACAACATATTTCCTCTTTGTTAGATATGGACGATGATGGCATTGATGATGACTTGGAACTTTACCACATCCCCACCAAGAAGATGAAGATCACAGCTGCCAACACTGTGCAAAAAAGGCCGGGAATGTGTGGAAATTCATTTTCTCTTGGGCAAACTTTACCTCTTACTAAAGTGCAGAATGATGCATACGCAGCTCCCATGTCTACTCAGCACGAGACTTCGCCACCTTATTGCACACGAAGGCTCTAACCAATGTGTCACGGACACTTGTCACAAAAGAGGCCAGTTCATCAGTAGGTCCAACTCCAAAAGAGTCTGTCTTTAGCCCTTTAGAAGGCACAAAAATGACCATTAATAATCTGCATCCAAGAGTCACAGAGGAAGATATCGTGGAGCTTTTCAGTGTATAAGGTGCCTTGAACCGCACTTGCTTGTTGAGTTCCAGAGTTGCAGAGGTTGTTTTTAAGAAAGGAAGATGCAGTTTGTGCCTACAAAAATAGAACAACAGATACCTAGATGGACAACCAATGAAATGCAATCTTCCTTTGAATGATAGTGTGATAACATCAGACCAGCCCATACTTCTAAGATTAAGTGACACCCCATCAAATAAGGAAGGTGAATCTAGAAGAAATACAACCTCCTCCTCCTCCAGTGTTGCTTAAAATCCTCCAGCTGAAGTTGATACTGATACTATCTTAAAAGCACTCTTTAAATCCTCAGGGTTATCCTCAGTCATCCAATCACCTGCATTTAAGATTAAGCTCTGATAACACCAACACAAATTGGAGACTGTAATAAGAGAGATTCACAATTCACATATGGATCCATAGACTCCTTTTAAAAAAAAACCTTTATTTTTCTTCTTGGCTTTTGTTTAGTGCTGATGATCACCAGCAGGTAGTTGATGTTTGAAGGAGTCTGGCATCGGACATTGGACAATTAATCCTGCTCCCAGCATTGTAGTACAGTTCACCTTCATTGTGGGGCATTTGAATTTCCGTTTTCCCCTTGCTCGTATTCTGATACAGCACGATTATGGTTCTACTGTTCTGTCAAGGGAGGCTAAATAAATGTTGAATAACTTGTTTAAATTTCTTCAATATTCTATTTCTACTTAAAGGATAATCTTTGTAATTTTGTAGTTTTAATATCTGGATTCCTACAAATGGATCTCAAGACCTTCATATTCCAGTAAGTGTCCACCGACTGTGTTCTAGACAAATACATTTTTTATGGTTAATTAATGTTTCACACACTGTAAAAATGTCATCCAGAACTGTTCAATCATAGGCAATACTTCTTGCCCTGCTGCTGAAGCATGTTGTGATATCTGTCAGCTGAATAAAGAAAAATGCTGAAGGGAAATAGATCACACTAAGGGCAGAGACACACTGCCGTATTTCACGTGCGAGAATCGCATCGTAAAACTCGTCCTGGCTGTCGGCTCTCCTGACCTGAGCTTGACCTCTGCATAGTAATCCATCACGCTGTCTTGCTCAGGTCAGGAGAGGTGTCAGGCCAGTCCGTGCAGTGCGATGCGATTATCGCACGAGTTTTACGGCCGTGTGACTCCAGCCTAACAGTGATCTAAATACTGAGATATGTACAGAGGAATGCTAGTAGGAGACAGATTTTGGTTTTCAACTTCATCTGCATTTAAATTTTGTTATTTAATGCTGGTAATTAAAAAAAAAACTCTAGTGTTGGCATTGCGCAGTGTCATACCATGAATATCTATCCTGTATCCTGTACAACCCTATAATTTTCATATTTATTTGGAGCCCTTATTGGGAGGGAGAGACACAAGAAACGATAGGTGAACACTGCTGAGGCCAAAAACACCCCTTTGCAAACAATAATGTGGCTGTTGCATCACGGATCACGTTCACCCTGGTGATCTAGTGGTTGTGTATGAAGAGATATGGACGATGGCCTCCTAAAAATCTTTGCCCAATTTAAAAGAGCGGGTCTCCTATACGTGTAATGCCCATACACTAAGTGTATGGACTGACAAACATTTACCACTGGGGGGTACACATCAACATAATATGTAAACATTTTTTTTACTGGAATCAGAAACACCCTTTAACACTGTAATGTGGCTGTTGCATCACGGACCACGGTCACCATGGTGATTTAGTGGTGCTGGATGATGAGGATGAGGAGAAATAGGAGTACGACAACCGCAAATAGGCGAAATCAGGAAGTGTATACCCATGCGTGGGTGTGAAGAGGTGCATGGTAATAGAATTCCCAAAAAAAGACATTGGATTACAGTTTATGTTTCGCTGCTATCATTCGGTGGTGTACTGAAGTCTGGCCCAATCCAGCCCTTGTTCATTTTTATAAGAGTCAGGCTGTCAGCATTTTCAGTTGACAGACCGATGCGCTTATCAGTTATAATTTCACCAGCGGCACTAAAAACCCGCTCTGACAAAATGCTAGCGGCAGGGCAGGCCAGGACCTCCAAGGCGTAGAGAGCCAGCTCATGCCACATGTCCAGCTTGGACATCCAATAATTAAAAGGCACAGAGGAATCACGGAGAAAGTTGGTATAGTCAGCAAGGTACTCACTCAGTATATTCAAAAACTTTTCACTACTTGTGAGAGTACCCCGCGCCTCAGGGCCAGTGCGATGGGAGGGTCTGAGAAATCTCTCCCAGAACTTTGCCAGTGTTCCCCTGCCTCTGTTGGATTGGAGTTGTGTCTCTCTCGCCTGTACTCTTTGGTTGTCCAACAAACTGTGACCTCTGCCACCAGCGTTTTCAGATGGGAATTTTTTTAATAATTCCCCAACAAGAGCCCTCTAATACTGCACCATTTTAGTAGTAGACCTGTCTGCCTGTGGAAGAAGAGATGGAAAGTTCTCCTTGTAGTGAGGGTCTAGAAGTGTCATCAGCCAGTAATGAGTGTCATCCAAAATTTTGAGAATGCGAGGGTCATGGGAAAGGCTGCACAACATAAAGTCAGCCATGCCTGCCAGACTGCTAACAGGCAAGACTTCCGACTCCTCACCAAGAGGATGACTGATCATGCTGTCCTCCTCATCCTCCTCCTTCCTGTCCTCAGGCCATCCACGCTGAACAGATGGTATGACAGTTGTGCTTGTAGTACCGTCTATAGAGCATGAAACTAGCTCCTGTTCTTCATCCTCCTCCTCTTCCTCATTGTCAACCAATCCACATTGGGATGATATGAGACTGGTCTGTGTGTAATCACCCTGTATGTTTCCTTGCTCCATCTCATCGTGCTCTGCCTGCAATGCATCCTCTTTCATTGTGAGCAAAGGGCTTTTCATAATACAAGAAGTGGGATGGTGATGCTAATTATGGCATAATCACCACTCACCATCTTTGTGGAGCCCTCAAATGACACAATTTGTATCCCACAGATAGATGAGGCATGTGACGGAGATGCTACACTGTAAAATATGTGGCTTGTATTTTTGCTTTTTTACAGCAAAATATTGTCAAGAACTAGGGTAACACACAGCAAAAACAGTTGAATGGAGGCCTGAAATGCCACAATTTTTAGCCCACAGATAACCGAGTCATGTGATGGAGAAACCACACTGTAAAATATGTGGCCTGTATTTTTTTTTTTGGTCAGTAAAATTGTGTCAATAAGTAGGATAAGACAACAAAAACAATTCTATGGAGGCCTGAAATGGCACAATTTTCAGCGCAATGATATACGATCCATGTGGCAGACAAAACCCGTGTAAAATATCTGCCCTGTAGCTAAATATTTTTTTGGCAGCTAAATATTACTTTGCCAGCAAACTGGTGTCAAGAAATTGTATAAGACACCCAAACATTTTTTACAGTACCTCAAAATTGGCAGAATTTTCTGCGCATTCAGATGTGATTGCTGGGAAGGGCAAAGTCGTTTAAAATAGGTGGATTTTTAAGCTGTACTATGAAAAGGATCTGGCTGTATTCTGCAGTTCCAACAAGCACATGAAGAAAAAAAATGTGTGCTCTGGATTGCTTTTGAATTAAATAATCAGGATTAAGATGCCAAAAAAATTATCTCTGGCCACTGATACCTGGGGCTATGTATATATGGTCAATATATGTAATAGGCAGCAGTAGACAGTAATTGAAAGGACCCTCTTGATGTATGCAATGAAGTATGCCACAATGCAATGAAGTAGCCTGCCTGGCTAGCAGTGATATCTATATACCCACATGCAGTGCCTGCGTGCATTGCATATATGTGGCACCCCAGGAGTTTGGTTGCCACAGTGACCTTGCCTCACTCCATGGGAGAGTGATGTCATGCCTGAAAGCAAGGAAGGATCCCTTAACAGGTAACACACGACATACAACACTTTTACTACTCCAGACCAGACGGGGGAGCTCTAACACCTGATTTTCAGGAGAGCTTCTCTGTAATATTCTGGCTGGGGGAGAAGTTAGTTAGTCAGTGGCTGAGAGGAGAAGAGGAAGGACTGCAGAGACAAGCTGGGGGAAACAGGAGCTATAGCTGAGCTCACCCTCAGGTCTGAGCGCCAGAAACCGAACCCCGGAGTCCGAGGCTGAGTGGGTAAACTAAAGCCCCAGCAGCAGAATCCTGAGGGCAGAAGACAGCAGGTCCTCTGTCCCAACTAAGACTCGACTACACGGCAGCACATGTGAGCCGGAGACTCCAGAGTGAAGCGATCCCTGAAGCAGGCTACAGTTGTCTGATATGCGAGTAGAGTGCTACTTAAGTCACAGAGAGAGAGAGGAACTTGAATAGAGTTTACAGCAGCAAGTACCTCAGAGAATAGCGCTAGAAAGGAGACCTCACATCCCACCTGAAATAAGGAGATTCCTAAATTGCTTCCAGGCTGACCGACTCCAGCACAATCTGTAACCTGATCCCTGGACACTTTGCCTGCAAAACTGTGAGTAAAGATTTGGAAACTGCATCTGATTGTGTCCTCTCAAGTTCTTCCTGCAACACTCACTCAGCACTGCTACATCCACCAGCACCATTACTTTCTATATCACCTCTCTGCCCTGGGACAACATAGCTTCACCTGTGGGAAGCTTTACCAACTCTGCTGCATCACACCATCTGTCCCAGAGGATCTGCACTGCAGCGCTGGTCCCCTCTGACCAGAAACCACAGGTGGCGTCACGAACACTTTACTGCAAACTCTATCACCCCCTGTAAATATTCCCCTTTTATTGGACGCCCAGGGCACGGACCAGGTCACTGCTGCCGTGACACATCCCTTTAAGACACCAGCCCGGTACAGAGTATCCCACTGCCCTTGTGGGCGATCCATATATACCCACATACACTCCCTGCCTACCTATCACTGCAATCTACATAATTAGTCCTTAGAAGGACTGCTGATTTAGCTGGATTTGTGTATTCAATTATGGTATACCCACACTGTCTTTGAAACCTCTCAGTCTGGAGCTGAATGTGACGAGCATGGCGGCACCAGGTCTAATATAGACCTGATGATGCTGTGCGGCCAGCCAATCACTGTAATGCCACAACCAACATGGCTGCGGCTTTACAGTGCATGACATACTGTCCCTGTATGATGATTGGCACTCTAAAGAATGCCAAACATGCAGGGCGTGGACCAAAACTCTCGCCGAATAATCCCGGAAATGCTCGGCGCTCGGCAATGCTCGGGCGAGTACCAAGCATTACTGAGTATGCTCGCTCATCACTAGTTGATATGCGATGTGCTGACATGGTGGAATTCCATTCTGTACATGTTGCAGCGACTGTGGCAGCAGAAACGAGCCCTGAGCAGTATGTCATGTTGTATAGCCTGGAACAACGCAGTATGGACGTGGCGCATATCACATTTACAGATTGGGGACCTCTGCTCACTTCTATGCAGTTTCAAAATGGCTAGTAAGATGGTTAGCGCTGATGATGCCATCATCAGCATCACTATTTTTGCTGGAGAAGACTTTGAATAGCCTGCGGGAGGGGATGGTGTTCCCAAAAGAAGAGGAGGAAGCAGAGGAAGATGCGGAAGGGATAACATTTGTCTCTAAGTTCAAGACTGTCGTCACACAGGCAGGTGCCAAGGGAGGTTGGAATACTGCATTTGAGGGGGGCTGGTGATAACAGACAAACTGTTATCAAAGGTGCAAAATCCGAGGAACAAATGGAGGAGGAAGAGGTGATGGGCGAGCAACTGTCAGATGAAGAGGATGATCCTCCTCTGTTGTTCGTGGTTGGTGGGAGGGAACAGAGAAAATGAGCCTCATTGTTACCCAGCCATGAACCCAGCATGGGCTTCGACCTCATGGTAGAGCCCGACATATGAGTGTTTTCTTGCAGCACTATCTGCAACATGTTCCCCGTATAGTTATGATTAGGAATAATGCTGACTACTGGGTTTCCACTTAAGATCCATGTTATAAAACCAAATTTTGCTACATGATTCCCGCCCTAGAAAGGGACCCGCGAATGCTGGAGTATCGAAACACGCTTTTACACAACCTTAACAGAGCTTTTCCCCAAAACAGTAGTGAAGCACACAGTTCACATTGCAGCTTTAGACTTCCAAACTCCGGCACGTCACTTCATCAACGCCAAAACATTAGCAGCAGCAACGGTTGAAGTGGAAGAAGCAATTTCTGTGAGTCCTTTTACACTTCTTTTAGACCAACTAGTGCACCAGCACAACAGAGTCCAAGTCTTACACGTGATGAACGAATGGAGAGGATGGTGCAGGAGTATCTAGAACTGAATATAAATACCATCAGGGAGGGTTTGGACCCTTTCACATTTCGGTCTTCCAAATGGATGAGTGGCCTGAGCTCGCCTCACATGCCTTGGAGGTTTTATCTTGCCCGTCAGCCAGCATTCTTTCAGAATGTATCTTCAGCACTGCTGGTGGTGTCCTGATGGAAAAGTGCAGCCAGCTGTCCCCTGAAAGTGTAGACCACCTAACTTTCATCAAGATGAACAAGTCATGGATCTCCAAGGACTTTTGCACCCCAATCGCAGACTGTACAGACTAGGTGATATTGCATTTTTTACTGTGATGCATTAATGTCACATAACTGCACTCTGTGATATCTTTAGTGTGGATTCTGTGCCTGCTGTGGCTGCTGCTGATGTTAACACAAATTTGTGGAAATGTGAAGTCATGGTTGGTCAACATCTACTGGGTTAGCTGTAGTGGAAGATGTCTCGGTCCCAATTATACTATTTCTATTCTCGTTAACAGTTATTCCACTTTGGTGGTGTCAGGCCCTCATTTTTTAAAATGTGAACACTCCTGGTTAGGTGTCCATCTGTTGGATTGGGTGTAGTGGAAGACGTGTTGGTCCCTATTATACTATCTATACAGTACTGTGGTGAAATTGATGCAACTTTTGTGCTGTCTGCCAGTAATTTTTGGAAATGTGAACACTCCTGGTTGAGTCCCCTTAATGCGTGTTGCCTGTAGCAGTAGGCCTCCGACACCGTAAGGCCTCCACGTCCATGGACTCAGCTACCCGTGTTACTATCCTTAATTTTTTCTGACAATGGTAGTCTACAAAACTGATATTTGTGCCACCTGAGTGTGGCTGAGCATGAAAGCAGGTAGAAGTGTTGCATGTGGTATCAGGGCTCCCAGCAAAGAAGGTCTACACCGATCCCTTACTCACCTCATCTTACTATGACATTCAATTGAAAGCTGTAAATGCTGGCCCTGACCCTGATCCCTCATGCATGGCTGATTGCTGCAGTGCTATGCTACAATATGCTACAATAAGTACTGTGGAAAAAAACACAAAAATTGATCTGGATTTAAGTTGGTATATATGCAGCAAATAAACGCATGTTCACTTTGGCCATAAAGCATACAAAACATACAAGAAGCAATATAAATATAAACCCTACTGTAACCAAATAAGTAAAAAGCAAATGCATTTAAATAATACAGGGTTCTTAGTAATACTGTTTTTGATCAAAAATAGCATATTTATTTAAAAATTGCATAGGACCATCCCACCTTTGACAAGGTGACCCTGATTGGGGTGGTCCTATGCTGTCTAATATTAAAAACATTACTATGTGTCGGAGTTGAGCTCAATGTGTGAATAAGGGCAGACAAAAGGACCGGGTCCCGACCTGTGGACATCAGTCTAGGGAAGCCTTTAAATGTTATTTCCAGCTCAAGAGAGAGGGAGGCCACATCCCAGCTTGCACAGAATGCAAAAATACAAAGAAAAAAAACACAAAAATTGAGCTTGATTTAAGTTGGTATACATGCAGCACATAAATGCATTTTCACTTTGGCCATAAAGCATAAAGAACCTACAAGAAGCAAAATAAACAAACCTCTGGAATGGGGTGGGATGGCTTTTATGCTATTTTTGATCAAAAACAGTATTACTAAGAACCCTATATAATTTAGAGCATTTTTGCTTATTTAGTTTCAGTAGAGGTGCTCCTGCACTCTAACAAGTCTATTTGAGGTGGTCAAATTTTGATGCTATAGTAATCCTGCAAAGTTTCCTCAACCTGGATATATCATATGTAATTTAAAATGGGCAAGGCACGTGGTAATGTACAGGGAAGTGGACGTGATGCTGATGGTGAGAGCAGAGGCTGAGACCATGGGCAAGATGAAACTGTGTGTCAGGATCCCGTCTGGGTTGGAGCCGATGTTACTGCAAACACTAGGGGAAGCAGAGGCAGGTAGCGTAGTCAGGTGGCAGCCGGAGGTCGGTACACAGGAGAGCAGTGTTTGTAGCAGCGGAGCAGGCAGATAACGTAGTCAGGTGGCAGCCGGAGGTCGGTACACAGGAAAGGCAGTTCGGTAGCAGAGGAGCAGGCAGATAACGTAGTCAGGTGGCAGCCGGAGGTCGGTACACAGAAGAGCAGTGTTTGTAGCAATGGATCAGGCGGAGAGCGTAGTCAGAAGGGCAGGCCGAGGTCAGTTCACAGGAGAGCAGTGTTTGTAGCAGCAGGAACAGCAGGAGAAAGAGCTTGACTAAAGGCTGGAAGCACAATAATCTCGCAATGACACACCCACAGGGCCAGGTTTATATAGGGCGTGTAATTGGTAATCAGAGGCCAAACGAGAGAGCACTGGTGAAGCCAATCAGGAAGAACAGTCAATGGTATCCGGGTTCAGCAAGGAACTTTGTAGCCAGCAGAATAGCTCAGATGGTAGAGCTGCTGGCCGGTGGACAAGAGACACTGGGTTTGATTCCTGACAGTACTCCCCTCCTTCCAGGATGGCCTCTGGACATCTCAGGAGCTGGCCTATCTGGTACCTCTGATGGAAGGCTCTTGTAAGTCCAGGAGCATGGACGTTGTCCTTTGGTTCCCATGAATTTTCCTCTGGTCCGTAACCTTCCCACTGCACCAGATACTGCAGTTTACCTCTGAATTTTCGGGAGTCCAGAATCTTATTTACAATGTATTCTTCTTCACCACGGATCCTTTCTGGTGGAGGAGGTGGCTGAATTCTTCCTGGAATTGGGTTTTCACAGAAGGGTTTGAGCAAGGATATGTGAAACACTGGATGAATCCTCAGATTGTTGGGAAGTTTTAAACGAAAAGCAACCTGGTTAATTTTTGCAGAAATTTGAAAAGGTCCAATGAATTTCTGACCCAATTTGGAGGATGGCACATGTTCTTAAGGTTTTTAGTGGACAGCCAAACTTTGTCTCCAACCTGAAGAGCAGGGGGCACTCTCGATGTTTATCTGCTGCTTCCTTATATTCTTCCTGGGTCTTGAGTAATATCTTTGATAATTCCTTCTGGGATTCCTGTAATTTTACAAGTCTGTCATTAACAGCAGGAATGGGAGTGTTCACTGGCAGATTAGGGATAAATACTGGATGTACTCCATAATTAGCAAAAAATGGGGTTTGAGATGTAGCGCTATGTATGGAGTTGTTGTAGGCAAACTCTGCTGTTGGTAAATAGTCCACCCAGTCATCCTGAAGATAGGAAATGAAGCAACGGAGGTATTGCTCCAAAGTCTGGTTCGTTCTCTCCGTCTGGCCATTGGACTGAGGATGGAAAGCGGTAGAAAGATTCACCGTGACTCCCAAGGCTGTACAGAAACTCTTCCAAAATTTTGACGTAAACTGAACGCCTCTGTCAGACACCACGTTGTCAGGAATTCCATGTAACCTGAATACCTCTTTGATCATCAGTTCTGCAGTTTTTTCAGCAGTAGGAATTCCTTCAGTTGGAATAAAGTGGGCCATTTTTGTGAGTTGGTCCACTATGACAAGGATGACAGTCATCTGTTTGGAAGGGGGTAGTTCCACAATAAAATCCATGGAAATAGATCCCCAAGGCCTGGATGGAACTGGGAGTGGTTGCAAGAGTCCTAGAGGAGACGATCGTGGGGTCTTGTTTCGTGCGCATGTTAAACAGGTTGAAACATATTTCCTCACGTCCTTCCTACAATTAGGCCACCAAAAGAAACAAAGTAGTAAGTCTTGTGTTTTTGCAACTCCAGGATGTCCTGCCAGTTTAGAATCATGGACACTTTTGAGGACTTCAAGGCGAGAAGATTCAGGTACATATATTTTGTGTTTCTGCATCCAAAACCCCTCTTTGAATGAAAGATCGACATCTTCCGAAGGATGGTTAAGGAAAGAGTCCTCTTGATATCCATCTTTAATTCTATTACATAGTCCTCTAGAGTGCAATATTCCCAAAAAATTTTTAGGGCCTAGAATTGTATCGTCATTACTAGACCTCTCCTGAGGTTCCGAACACATCCTAGACAGGGCGTCAGCCTTGCCATTTCTTGAACCAGGCCGGTAAGAAATTATAAAATTGAATCTTGAGAAAAATAAGGCCCATCGTGCTTGTCTTGCAGACAATCTTTTTGCTGTACGGAGGAATTCAAGATTCTTGTGGTCCGTGAGGACAGTCACAGGGTGATTGGCACCTTCCAGAAGATGTCTCCACTCGGAGAAGGCAACTTTAATGGCTAACAGTTCTTTATTACCGATGTCGTAGTTCTTTTCTGCAGATGACATGGTGTGGGAAAGAAACGCACATGGGTGAAGTTGCATCTTGTCCCCAACTCGCTGAGACAGAATGGCTCCCACTGCAGAGTCCGAGGCGTCCACTTCGACAGTAAATGGAAATTCAGGATTTGGGTGTACTAACAATGGAGCAGACGTAAAAAGAGTTTTCAACTTGTCAAAAGCCTCCTGTGCCTCCGGAGACCAGAAAAATGCTTTGGTCTTTTTTGTTAGTGTAGTAATTGGTAGTATGATCCGTGAAAAGTTCTTTATATATTTTCGGTAAAAATTTGCAAATCCTATGAAACGCTGGATGTCCTTTAAATTTCTTGGAACAGGCCAGTCCACTACAGCTTTGATTTTGCCGGGATCCATGCTCAGACCTTCTGGGGAGATGATATATCCCAGAAATTGGATACTGGTTTGTTCAAACTCACATTTTTCAAGTTTAATGTAAAGATGGTTCTCCTGTAGTCGTTCCAAGACTAACTGGACGTGCCTGCGATGCTCTTCCAAGGTGTCTGAAAATATAAGAATGTCATCGAGATAAGCCACAACGAATTGGTCCAGAAATCTCGAAATACATCATTAATAAAATGTTGAAAGGTGGCTGGGGCATTGCTAAGGCCAAAGGTCATAACCAGAGATTCAAAATGTCCATATCTCGTTCTGAAGGCGGTCTTCCACTCATCTCCTGGGCGAATCCGTATGAGGTTGTAAGCCCCTCTAAGATCCAGCTTCGTAAAGATTTTCGCAGAACGGAAGTCTCTCAAATAGTTCAGGAATCAAGGGTAGCGGGTAGCGATTCTTGACAGTGATATTATTCATCTCTCTGTAGTCAATACATGGCCGCAGAGTGGAGTCTTTCTTTTCAACAAAGAACAGGGGTGCCCCAGCTGGAGATGTGGAAGGTCGAATAAAGCCTTTCTCTAAATTTTTCATCCAGGAACTTTCTTAATACCTTCAATTCAGGTTCGGAAAGATTGTAAATCCGTCCAAATGGAATGGTTGCTCCTGGCAGCAATTCAATGGGACAGTCGTAAGGACGGTGAGGAGGTAATTGATCTGCTTTCTTCTTACTGCAGACATCAGAGAACTGCTGATATTGAGGTGGTAGTTTCTCTTCCTTCTCATGCGAAATCTCAGAGATTTGGACTTGTTGTAGAACAGGGGGTTCCTTATGACAATTATTCTTACAGTAGTCAGATGGAAAGGTGATAGTCCTTGATGCCCAGTTGATAGAAGGGTTATGGACTGAAAACCAGGGGATCCCTAGAATAACCGGAAATTTCGGAGATGAAATAAGGTGGAAACTGACAGCTTCATGATGATCCGGTTCGATACAAATCTCCAGTTCGATTGTCTCATGCGTGACAGGTCCAGAAGACAAAGGTGATCCATCCACCGTTTCCATTTCAATTGGTGTGGATTTGGTCCTACTGGAAATATTATTATCACGTGTAAATTTTAAGTCCATAAAATTTCCTCCTGCTCCCGAATCCAACAGGGCAGAGCATTGTATTTTTTGGGTGCCCATTACAACCTGAATGGGGATTACAAAATGAGATGATGTAGTATGTATTTTGTCTATTTCTGGCATTACTGATGAGATAGTCTGCAAGATGGAATCCGACTGCTGAGAAAGGTCCATATTGCTGGCAGACCTGTTGTTGGTAAAGGCTATAGTCCTTTTGTTAGGACAGTTGATGGCATAGTGTCCAGGGTCCCCACAATAGAGGCAGAGATGTTCTGCACGTCGCCTCTCCTTCTCCTGTGCAGAGAGTGGTCTTCGGATGACGTCGATCTGCATCGGTTCAGACACGCCTTGCGTCTTTTCTTGGTGGTCTGATGCTGAAAATGAGAAGCCAGGGCTATTCCCAAGTGCTCGCAGTCTCTCCTTTCTCCTTTCAGTAAGTCTTTGGTCAATCCGGATACATAGTTGAATAAAGTCCTCCAACTGATCAGGGGTCTCAACCCTGGCAAGCTCGTCTTTCACTGGTTCTGATAACCCTCGTCGAAATTACTTCTCTGGGCCGCTGGATTCCAGGTAGTGTCGGCCACCCAGCGACGGAACTCCGATGTATATTCCGCAACAGAGCGACGTCCTTGGCGCAAATTATGTAATTTGGTTTCTGCTGTGGCACAGCGGTTTGGGTCATCAAAAACTTGATTCATAGCTGCGATGAAAGCTTCCAGGTCATTAAGGAGGGCATAGTCCTTTTCTACATAAGGTGAAGCCCAAGCAAGAGCTTCATCCGTCAGGAGATTTATCATGAAAAAAAACTTTCTTCCTCTCACTGGTAAAGGGAGCAGGTTGCATCTGGAAGTATATGCGGCATTGATTGAGGAATCCTCGGTACTGCTGGCGATCCCCACTGAACTTTGCAGGCAGCGGCAGCCGCGCGTTTGACTCGGACCCTGAATTGCGCACGTCCAGAAGTTGTTTTTGTAGCTCAATTACTTCCTGTTGTATCACCGTGAAATCAGTTTGTAACTTGGAATATTTCCTTGAGAATCAGTACAAAAACTTTGAAGTTCCGTAACTTGCCGCCTCAGGGTGTTCACAGCGGACTCCATTTTGGCGCGAGATTATTCTGTCAGGATCTCGTCTGGGTTGGAGCCGATGTTACTGCAAACACTAGGGAAGCAGAGGCAGAGTATCGGGTAGCAGAGGAGCAGAGCAGCGCAGATAACGTAGTCAGGTGGCAGTCGCCGGAGGTCGGTACACAGGAGAGCAGTGTTTGGTAGCAATGGATACAGGCGAGAGGTAGCAAATCAGGAGCATGCAGAAGGGCAGGCCGAGGTCAGTTCACAGGAGAGCAGTGTTTGTAGCAGCAGGAACAGCAGGAGAAAGAGCTTGACTAAAGGCTGGAAGCACAATAATCTCGCAATGACACACCCACAGGGCCAGGTTTATATAGGGCGTGTAATTGGTAATCAGAGGCCAAACGAGAGAGCACTGGGTGAAGCCGATCAGGAAGAACAGTCAATGGTATCCGGGTTCAGCAAGGAACTTTGTAGTCAGCAGAATAGCTCAGATGGTAGAGCTGCTGGCCGGTGGACAAGAGACACTGGGTTCGATTCCTGACACTGTGCTTGCCGGGGAGCACAACAAACACACACACCATGTCGATCTAGCTTCCTGCCCAACCTTGTAGGGGGGCATGGAATACCACTCTTGAAGTAAGACCAGTGTAAAAAAGTTGTTGGATGGATAGCAAATATTGCTTCCAGTCATTTTGCCAGCACCACCCTGTCTTCCACACGGTCCAGTCTCAGTAGCCGTGATTCTAGTCCACTGTAAGGTTCTGTGTACATGTTCCTGAAACTCAGTTTTTCCGTCAGCCATTTTACTTTCTGTCTTGCTACAGCTGTCTTGCCCTCAGTCAATATGGAGTTTCCAGCTTGCATGTTCCCGCCCTGATTCTCTCCCTCTTGCTTCTTAAGCAGCCACAGCTGAGCAATCAGTGCTTCAGAATCAAGCCTGCAGTGAACCTGTGACCTGACTCCTGGAAGCCTTGGACCTTGTACTCCAGTTATTTCCTATTGTGGAACTTTGGAACACTCGTGGACTTTGGAACCTTGCTATTTGATAAATCCACGTTTGCATGGACTTATGGTAACAGAGAAGAGATCCTGAACCTGTTGTGAGAGTGATTGCTGAGCTTAAGTTACTCTGGCCTGCTGTGTCTCCTGCTTTTGTATCTGCAAACTGTGTGACTATTATTGCCACTTGTATGAAGTAATACAAGACCTTCTATATCAAACCTGTGACTCCTGTGTTTTCATCGCACCCAAGCACAAGACACTATATGAACTGTACTCCTTACATTACAAGATTCTGAAGCCAAACGTTAGTGTCTGCTGGGTCTGGAAAGGCTGTGTCTGCTGTAACTGTGGATATCAGATGTCCGGTTGTACTTTCTGTGATGACAGTGGTTGTGACTTCTCACAACCATTCCAGGTGAGCAATTCCCTTAAGTTTTTTTTCTGCAGTGTTACCACAGGTAAACACTATTGTTTTTTTTTTCTTTCCTCTTTTGTGTCTGCTGTAACTGTGGATATCAGATGTCCGGTTGAACTTTCTGTGATGATAGTGGTTGTGACTTCTCACAACCATTCCAGGTGAGCAGTTCCCTTAATTTTTTTTTCTCTCTGCAGTGTTACCACAGGTAAACACTATTGTTTTTTTTTTTTCTTCTCCTCTCCTTCCAGTACTCCTGTCTTAAAAGATCTGGAAAATGGAGGCCCGCATAAAGGAACTTTGCGGAGTGACTGATAACATCCTTGCAGATTTGAAGACTATAAAAACCCGTTTTACAAACCTACAGGACCTCACTAACCACAATTTGCAAGTGTTTGGACAGACTGCCCAGGATTTGCGAGCCAGGATTGAGGTTCTAGAGGAGCGAGTCCAGGCTCCTGCCGTAGCCCCGAGTTCTGGGATTCCTAAGTTGCCCCCTTTTCGTTTTGGCGGTGAACGTGAGAAATTCAGGGGATTTATTAATCAATGCAATCTTTTTTTTTCTGCACATGCTTCACAATTTCCCACTGAACGATCTAAAGTGCTTACTATAATTATGTTGCTTACCAACAAGGCTTTGATGTGGGCAAACCCTCTGATTGAGACTGAGGATGAATGTTTGGATCATCTTGATGCTTTCATTTCAGCCATGGGGCAGGTGTTTGATGACCCCAATCGAGGTGCAACAGCTGAAGCAGCCATGTTAGCTTTGCGCCAAGGTAAGCACTCGGTAGCTGAATATGCCTTGGATTTCAGGAGATGGGCCCTTGATACCACCTGGGACAGTTCCGCCAAAAAATCTATTTTTCGAAAGGGGTTATCTCCACTGATTAAGGATGAACTTGCTGTGCCGACCCTCCCACTGCGTTAGGTGACTTTATTAACTACTGCATCCGTATTGATACTCGTCTGACTGAACGCAGGCAAGAGAGATGGTTCGAAAGCAATCGCACTAACCTTTTCCTACCTTCCTCTCCAGCTAAGGAACCTTTGAGTAGGATCACACGGGAACCTGAACCTGAACCCATACAGGTAGACTCTTTACAACGACGGGTTAGTGATGCACGCAAGGAACATCGTTTTAAGGAGAATCTATGTTTCTATTGTGGTAAGTCAGGGCACTTCATTATAAACTGCCCCAGCCGTTCTCGTAAGACTACTGCAGCACTCATTCACTGTGAGTGTTGCGAGAGGGGATCTGTTAGGTCCGTGTCACGCTGTCTAATGATATGAATACAATGTCAGTAAACTATTTATACAGGAACCACACTCTATACAACATATAGTTTAGCAACATTAGAATGTAGGTATAAAATAGATTTACCTGACACAATCTCTGCAGAAGGATATAGTTGAACTCAGGGTTAATCTTGAGGACTTGATGAGCTGTAACTGGAAAGAGGAGGACCGGGGTCTAACCTGACCCTGCACTGGGGTCCTAACTAATCCCTTACCTTGGAGGTACTGATAATGTTCAGAGGTCCAAGTCTCCAGCCTACCCCTGTCTCCTGTCAGACCCTGAACCCTGTAATCAGTCCTAAGAAGGATCCTGATTACCACCAAAGGGATATGGGCTGATCTCAGCTAAATACATAGATTAGACATATAAGACAGACAGGATAGCACTCACTTGCATACACACTCAAACACCGAAGGAACATAAATGGTCTGGGAAATAAACTATAAGCAAGTTGAGCTTAAAACAGCTAAGGAGCTCTCAACTTAAGTCAATACAGATTCATTCCTATCTGTGGTCTGAATGAAGGATTTCACTGGCAACTCCCAAAGCAGACAACCAGGAATTTAAAGGAAACCAATCAACAAATAATCAATTGCAGCCGGGAGAAACTGCACCCAGTCCCAGCACCGAGCACAGACAGAATTAACTCCCTAGCTGCCAAACACAAAGAAACAGCAACTCAGCTGTGAGAAGTCAACATGTGCAACCGCGACGATCTTCGTGGTAATGCACACATGACAGTACCCCCCCTTCTACGAGGGGCCTCCGGACCCTCAGGGCCAGGCCTGCCCGGGTGAGTTCTGTGGAAGGTCCGAACCAAACGATCTGCGTTAACATCAGACGCAGGGACCCACGTCCTCCTCCGGACCATACCCCT